>MU757903.1:68181-120401 GCA_026770625.1 Nicotiana glauca
GAAACTCCAATGGATAGTAGGGGCCGCGCCATGGTGGCGACCAGTTCTGGAATTCTTTCCAAGTATAATCATACCCTAAGCCAAAGGTAGTGCCATGCTTCTTCAGTTTGATGGGCTTAGTGATCCCCTGAAGATTTTTACCGAGCCCCTTTCTAGGCTCGTACCCACACCAATTCAGGATGCTTTCAATCTTGTTGTCTCACCACTTGTCTTTGTCTACAGCATTGACCCTTTCGATATGGTGGTATGTCTCTCCGCCTACTTTCCTTCTGCCTCCGATCATCGGGATGGTCTGGCGACTATATATAAGGTTACTACCATCACCATGAATGATCACCTCTTGGTGGTTCCATTCAAACTTTACCGCCTGATGTAGGTTCGATGCTACGGCTCCAGTAGTGTGGATCCAGGGGCATCCTAACAGCAAGTTTTAGGAGGCCGGGACGTCTACCACTTGGAAGTCGACGTCGAACCATGTTGGTCCCATTTGCAAGCACAAACTGATTTCTCCAATAGTAGATCTCTGGGATCCATCGAAGGCTTTGACATTGATAGCCCCGTCTCTGATCTCGTGTAGGCCTTTCCCCAAAGTTATGAGAGTTACAAGCGAACAGATGTTGAGGCTTGATCCCCCGTCGATCAGAACCCTGGTGATGAAATAATCTTCGCACTGCACGGTGATGTGCAGTGCCTTGTTGTGACCTAAACCTTCTGGCAGCAATTCATCTTCATAGAAGGTTATTTTGTGGCTCTCAAGCACTTTCCCCACCATATTCGTCATCTCGCCCCCGGTTATATTGCTGGGCACGTAGGCTTCGCTCAGTATCTTCATTAAGGCATTCTTGTGAGCGTCTGAACTTTGCAGAAGAGCCAGGAGAGATATCTGTGCCGGTGTTTTGTTCAACTGTTCAGCGACCGAGTACTCCTTAGCCTGTATTTTCCTCCAAAGATCGTCGGATCCTGTCTTAGTGGGATGCCCCGGAACTTGCTTACCGAACTCAACTAGTTGCTCTAGGGTATAGACCCTCCCTGTTCTAGTCATTCCTTGTGCGGCAATTGTTTCTCCTGTCTTTGTCTTTCCTTTCCTCCTAGCTTCGGTAGTGTAATCCCATGGTATGGCATTTGAGTGGAATGGTGTCATGTCAGTCATTGTCACCAGAATAGGCACCCTTGGTGGTAACACAACTTCAAAGGGTGTAGGTGCCTTTGGAACTCCGAATTCGACTTCGATTGGCCCGGTCGCCTTTGCAGAAGGAGGTGCTTCAAATTCAAGAGGCATATATATACTCACTTCATCGTCCGTGGAGGTCTGATTTTGCACAACAATTGGGTTAAGGGTAACTGCCAGCTTCTTTGGTTCATCCCCTTCAGCAATCAAACCTATTGACCCTTTGAGGTCCCAATCATCTTCGATCTCGATCATATGAATGTCTCCACCTTTGTGGTCAGGCAGGGGGTTGTTACGAACATTAGGAGTGGGCTCCTTTTCTACAATGACCTTTTTATCGATCAGGGTCTGAATCTTATCTTTCAACGAACGGCACTCGTCAAGGGTGTGTCCTTTCGTGCCGGAGTGATACGCACAGGTCTTGTTGGGGTTGACCCACTGGGAGGGATTTTCTAGAGCTTTGGCTGGAATAGGAGTGACGTAACCAGCAGCTTTGAGTCTCTCATATAGCTGGTCAATTGGTTCTGCGATGGCTGTGTATTGTCTGGGAGGTTTACGGTCAAAATTTGGTTTGGGTCTTGGAAAATTTTGACGGGTGGGTGGTGATTGATAGTGAGAGGTTTGAGCATTATAAGCTTGGTAAACAGGTGCTGGTTGAAAGTATCTGGGCGAAGTGGGTTGATATGTGAGAGGTGGAGAGGACTGGTAAATGGGAGGTGGATAGGAGGGTGCGGGCGCTTGGTAATTTGGGATAGGCTGATATGTAAGTGGAGGTGATGGGTAAGTGTGGTATTTTGGTGGTGATTTGGCTCCCTGTGCGATCATCACGGCACTTACATCTTTCTTCTTGGACGCGCCACCAGTTTATAAAGCTTTATTGGTGGCTTGCAATGCTTCAAGATTTGTTCCCATACCATTCTTGATGCCCTCTTCGATTCTTTCTCCGAATTTGATAATATCAGAGAACTTTTGACCCTCGATCAGCATCAACCTTTCGTAATATTGGGGATCCTGAGCCCGGACGAATAACCTATTTATTTGCTCTTCTTCCAGGGCTGGCCTGACCTTTGCAGCTTCTGACCTCCAATGAGTGGCATACTCGCGGAATGTTTCGATGGGCTTCTTCTTCAAATTCTGTATGTAGAACACATCCGGTGCGTTCTTCGTATTGAAACGGAATCTATCCATAAAGTCCGATGCCATGCCTATCCAACTCGTCCATTTCCTGGGGTCCTGACTGATATACCAGGATAGCGCATCTCCCTTCAACCTCCTCATGAAGAGTTTCATGCGGATTTTCTCGTCTCTTCCCACCCCAACTAACTTGTCGCAATAGGTCCTCAGGTGGAATCTAGGATCTCCGGTTCCATCGAATATTTCGAACTTGGGAGGTTTGTACCCCTCCGGAAGTTCCACATCTGGCTGAATGCATAAGTCTTCATAGTTCAGCCCCTCAATGCCTTTGCTACCTTCGACACCTTGGACCCGGCTAGTTAATTTCTTGAGTTCTGCCGCTAAGTTCCTGATGAGGGAGTCTTTGTCGTCAGACTTTGGTGCATTTGAGATGGGTTGGGCGTAGTGGGGCACAGTATCCACGTAAATAGGAGTGTTGTGGAGATGGTCATTTGTGGTGTTTAGTGGCTCGGGGATGAGTAATGGAGCGTTGTTGCATATGTTGCAGGTTTGGACGTGAGTAGGATGTATTTGTGGTTGCGGGGTGTTTTGTGGAGGTGTGGGATTCTAGGTGCTGACATCAGGAGCAGCAAGAGAGAATGATAGGCTTGCCAAGTTTCGAACTTGGTCCAACTCTTCCTGGAATTTCAGCAATTTTTGTTCAAGATGAGCAGCAGTTCCCTTAGCAATTGGGTTACCCTGATAAGTTTCCTCCCTTTCAATATCCTTTCTAGCACTTGTGTTTCCATTTTTCCTTTGTTCTTGTTCCGGACAGGACTCGGAGGAGGAGGAGGTGGAGGGCCCTTGGATCTTGTGGAATATATCGATGGTGCCAGAATGCACGAACTAACTTTTGGGGAGGGGAATAAAAATAAAAGAAAAACAAAAAAGGTAACAGTTAGTGTGGGTTACGAGAATATAAATCGCGTCCTAATTTTGGTGGCTCGTTGTGACCGAGGTAGGCCTAGCGACAAATAGTTTCGAAGAACTTATAATGCTAAATGCCTCATTTTATTGATAAAAAATAAGACGAATCCAAACGACTCTAAATAACAGAAAGTAAATGTTACTAGTGGCCATTGGCCTTATTACATCATTAAGGCAAAATAAAGGACTCCTAACTACTTGGTCCCGGAAGGACCTTCCCCAGATTTGGCATCCTTGTTTCCCTCGAACAGCTCCACCAACTCGTGTAGTCCTAGCAGTAAGTAGGCTCGGGCCAGGTGTCCGCCTGCATTTCCTTCAGCATTTTGGCAGTCTTCGATCCTCTTGATGAACTTTCCTTCCAGCTCTACTAGACCCCGCTCCTAATATCCTAGTCGGTTGTTGGCGCTGACAGCCATTTCTTTCCACTCCTCGATCAATTTCTGATGGGCTTCTTGTATTTCCCGATGCTCACTTTCACACTTTTGAATTCTCTTGCGTAGTTGATTATATTTAACCTGTGCTTCAGCATGCTCGTCAATAATTCGGTGACCCCGAACGGATCTTGGCTGACCCATGGCATTGTCTTCTAACCAACCCGAATAATGCGGCACACAACCGGCGTGGTACCTGTCTGGCTCAATGGATTCTTTCCCCAAAACGATTTTGCAATGCCACAAATGCTGAGCTTGGCACCTGTGAGGGCTATCATCATCCTGGAAATCAGCCCTGAGGTGACTCGTCTTATCGATCTTCGGTATGATTTGTTTTCTCCCAGCTTGTCTCATGACTCAGAGAGGAATGTAAGGATAAGTTCCCCTCAAGCCAATCAGTATGAGGAATGGTGCATCTCGGGATCGAATGATGAACTCATCCGTGGGGAACTACTCAAACATCCATTGTACATGGTCTTCTCTCATATTTTCTAATAATTCCACCCATACTCTGGCGTCTTCTGGCTGTGCGAACATTCTAGGCATATAATTCATACGCCTTGGCTGGTGGAAGGCGATATGATCATCCCAATCTCTGCGTAGAATCTCATGTCGGTACTCTCCTTTTTGGAGGTGTCCCATGAGCCACAGCTGAAGCAATAAATTGCAACCCTCAAAATGACTACCTTGTTGTTGACACTTGTTCAAGGTGCGGTATATCTCGGCGACGATCATGGGCACTATGCTGAAAGTCTGCCCACTAATCCCTTCCATCAGAGTTTTGGTTACCATGGCTAGTCTGGTGTGGATCCTAGCCTTCTTCATATGGAACACGATCATTCCCAAAAATCAAAACATGAAGACAAAAACCCTTCTATGCACGTTCCCTAATAAGGTGATAGCAAATTCGTCTGAATAGGTGCGATATGACTTGCTATAGCCGTACCTCTCATATAGATAGTCAAACGGGATATAGGAGTCTTTCAAACAGGTTAAGTCTGGGTTTTTCTTTAATCCCATCATCTTAAGAAAACCCCTTCCTTTGAGATTTTCTGGCATGAGCAAGCCCGGAGTCTCCCATGGAATCCCAGCTAGACCCTCTATTTTTTCAAGTAAATGAGTCATTTCTAGGTTACCAAAGCGAAAAATAGATTTGTCGCTATCCCATAACAACGTTGCAGCCTCTATGATTTTGTTGTTGGGTTGAATCTCTAGGAGAGAAGGCAGATTACCTAGGTACTTGCGGACGAGTGTTTGATCACTTGAGTGGAGGTCATTCCACCAATTCAGCAGCCTTGGATGAATGTTGGTTACCATGCCAAATCTGGGAATCTCGTGCCTCATTTTCTGCAAAACAGAGTGTTAGGCCCTTATCCCCTCCAGACTCGACTATTTAAAATAATTAGCATAGCAAAGCACTTAAGTTCTCCAAATAAATGCACAGAACGTGAAGGCGTCCGTTTGGGTTTCAAGGAAACCCGGTGGACTTTGGACAAGGGCTATCTTAATGAGTCATTATGTGGACAACATAACTGACTCGGCTAGTTTTGACCATGATGAATGTACAGTTTAACGGAGTAAGGTTTCTATTTTGAAGTGCTAGACTGTTACCCTTGAGCGGACAACTCAAGAGGGAAAGGCACAGAACCGTCGACCAACCGTTGATCGACTGGTTTTGTCACAAATACGCCTTTGCCAAATTTAAAGGGGGTGATAGTATTGGAAGTGCACAACCACTCATTATATGCGTTGCTATAGGATTTTGTTTGGCACGAGTGGAATATGATGTTGAAGATGCAATTTACAAGGATGAAACAAATTGAGATATATTTTCACGTTCATACAATAAAGTTTATAATGATTGCTCAGAAATTACAACAGTATTGATGGAAAAGCAATAAATGAAGGTAATTAAAGAAAAAGAAACAAAGAAACAAGTTAGTTTCAAAATAAAGACATTTAAACAAAAGCGATAAAAGAAAGCAGTAAAGACATATATAGCATGCAATGGTAAAAGCCTAAAGATTTCCCCAGCAGAGTCGCCATGCTGTCGACGCCCCCCTTTTTTATCCTAAAGCTGAATCGGGTGCATGACATTCGGGAAGACAACTCTTATCCCATTTGAGAATTGCGTTTTGGATTTTGGAGAGTCTCCACCTAATGATTATAGTGCATTAGGACACTTTAAGAAGAATTAAAGATGAAAACCAGAGTTGGGTAAGGGCTTGAAATTATCCCGAGGGGAAGGTGTTAGGCACCCCTCAAGATCCACTAGTGTGGTTCCCGGCCATGCTACAATTCTGACTTTAAATGCAAGCAAATAGGTAAACAAGCAAGCATTGCAAATACGGGAAAACTGTTACAGATAAAATTTAAAGATGCTGAAATTTAAAAGATAACAATTTTGCAATTTAAGAAGAGATACGCAATGAGGGGAGAGATCAAATAATGATGCAAATAACTTAGGGAAATAAACAGAAGAGGAAGTTTGAAAAAGGTTTTGGACAACTTTTTGAAAAATCTGAAAATAACAAACTAATAAAGAGGGAGGGGGTCCTAGGTTTATACATTACATGGATCATTCGCACAACACCGGTACCTGATCGTACGCATAGTGTTATCGTGTAATCATCATCTCCATGTCTACACTTCCCACCACGTTAAGGTATTAAAGCCCGAAACGGTATCGTTTACCTACTGCATGCTATTATCCGTCCCAAACTATCGGTCCTGGGGTGTTAGGACTTCTAAGCCTAAAAGGGAAGAAAGGGATGGGGCCTTTATGGAGTTTTAAAGGATAGAATTCTAGTTGCAACATTAAAAACAAGTAACAAGTAAAAGGGGGAGAACAAACAGTCATACAAGGCTCAAATTAACCCCAGAAATCAAACAATCATTTAGTTTAGCATGCCTTAACAAATACTAGTTTGGTCTTAGATTAAAATGTAAGCAGCAAACGGACGGGTTCAACACATGTGTTTTAGGCAAAAAATCTGCATTAGGCAACTTGGATACAGTTGTCAGGTATTAAGGTGTTTTAAGCGAGTGATTTTAAAAAAAATACTGGTTTCAGAAAAGTAGTCTAATGCAGAAGAATTTTGAAAATAGAGTATGGACTGCAGTAAATTGAGAAATGAGTAAAAGAATCATCAGATTGTTCGAATACAAAACACAGAAATGGTTGTGAAAGAGTTTCAGAGACAGAAATATCTAAGGAAAAAGTAAGCTGCAGAATCGTTTTAAAAGACAATTTTAGGGACTGAGTAGAACGTTTAGGCAGAATGTTTAGAAAGAAACTGTTTCAGAAAGAGATGCAGATTTGAAGAATTTAAAAGTATACTGGTTCAAAGGGTTTTATTAAAAGATTGGGGGCTTTTGAAAACGTTACTGAATTAAGACGTTTAAGGACCAATTAACAGACTCTTATTGCTTAAAACGAATCAGTCGAGTTTGATGCAAAGTCCTATAGGCATGATATCTATTTTCGATTTTTTAAAGCCTGTTATTGAACTTCTAAAACATGATCGTGTTAATTAACCCTACAGTTTACCTAATGCATATGCATTCCTTATAGGCATGATTTCTATATGCATTGATTACATGAACGTTAAGTCCTATAGGCAAGATCTCTAGTGATTTGCAATATGATTAAACATTAAACCTTATAGGCAGAATTTCTTGCAGCATAATTGAATGTTAAACCCTATAGGCATGGTATCTATGGTGACTTTGAATCAGAAATATTGGACAATCCTATAGGCACGATTTTTAGTAAGAAAATTAAAGTCCTAAAGTCATGATATCTACCCTTTATTGTTGCAAGAAAGTAAAAACCCCCTCCCACACTCTTTTACTATATTCCCCAAGTTTCATACAAAATTATTACAAACTCAATAAATCAAACTAAAAATTAAAGACACATCAAAAGCTAACAGCTGGATCCAAGCAGCCTAATTCAATCTTGGTGTCCAATAACATGTGTTTAACCAACTCCGGGATCCATATTTCCAAAGCCTTCTCTTTATCTAGGGTGTTTCAAAGTTCCAAGGAATTTCAGGAATTCCCGGCATTTCTTCGCCCAAGATACCCATTTAGAATTAGAATAGTGCAGTGCGGAATAACCAGCCCTCAGGCATCCAAGTTCAGAGGGAACTCCAGGGTCCCAAAGCGTGGCTTGCAAGAGAGGGGCAGAACTTAGAACTAGGAGTAAGTGCAAAGTGATTGGGAACCATAACAAATGGTGGTCATACCCAGCCATAGGTACAGACTGGCACACCCCTGACCATTTGTTTGGTCAAACAAGTTAGGAGCATATCCTTGAGGGTCAGACCTGAGTCAGAATGATGATTAGGACACCACCAGACCCAAGTCAGGCACAACACATAATGGGGAAAAAGGGAAATGGGAATTCATGTAAGCACATTAATGGCAGGAACGTAAGGAAGGAAAGCATAACAAACTAAGAATAAACACATGGTGAAGGAAAGCATAACAGGCTAAGCAGTAAAAACATAGTGAATGGGGCATTATTTAACCAAGAACATACCAGTTGCAAAGTAAAAAAAAAGAAGAACAACAGAGTAAGCAAGCAGCAAGAAATCAGCAGGAGCAGACTTAAGTTTGTAGCAGAACACTTGAGAGTTCACGAGAACTCAAGAATATTTCAGAAGGTAAAAGGGAGAAAAGGAGAGTAGAAAGCAGAGTGCTCAATACTATAAATCAGAAGCAGTTTAATCGAGAGAAAACTCAGTATTCCAATATGTGAAAGCCTGTTTTTGTGCAAAAAAGCTATCGGAAGTGTAAAAGGGTAGCCCCTTTTATAGTGCAGAAAACATGTAAGAAGAAGGTAAGAAAATAATTTGAAAATCAATCACAGGCTGTTTCCCTTTGGTTAAGGGATTGATTTCAAACGGGCATGATAAATAAGGAAAGGTCTTTGATTTAAAATCTTTTCCAATGCAATATAGCAGGGGCAAATACATAGAGCATTATTTAAGGAAATTGCTTAGTAGCACACGGTTTGGACAAAAATAAGGAAAGGCAATCATTCACAGCCAGTAAAAATCAAAGTTGAGTCTTGGTACGAATGAATCTAACCATGAAAGGTGAAAAGGAACTTATTTAAAGAAAAATCATCAACACTCAATTAGACCCCTTTAAAAAGGGACTCGGAATCAATCACAGGGTGGCCAAAGGCCTTTTGAAAGAGGAGAATGTCATATAAAAAGCATGCAGAGACAAGAGAGAGTTGTTGTAAAACTAACGAGAAATCAGAGTAACCAAGAAGGTTAGGTTCACAGACTCGGCATGAGTCTGAAAGAGAATCAGGGTTATGAGTGGAACCCTAGATCAAACACAAGGTCAAGCTTGTCAAAAACCCCCAAATACTAGGTTTCTAACTCGAATCAGATGCATAGATGAGAAAACAACAAATAGAATAGACTCAGTAATCTCTTTTTTAAACAAACAACAAGTTTGAAACGTGGGGAATACATTTAGGCAAAGCTTGTCACTCAAACAAGTTTAGAAGCGAAAAAGCGATACAGGTTTAGGAAAACAGTAGATGGAGCATGCTTAGTAAGAACTTGGTAAAAATCTGATAAAGCAAGCAAACATAAAGAACCCAGTAGGAGATACATACAATAAAAATCACATAGCAGAGATAATCATGCGAGCTTAGGCTAAAGGCACAGGACAGATGCAAAGCATAGAAGGATCATGCTTAACAGAAAGAAAAAGCGGAAGATCAAATACGTGCGTAGCAGAGAAGAAACATACGAGATAAACATAGATGAAACACACATAAAGAAAAGAGAAGAAAGAATCAGAAAGTTTTTTCCAGAACCCCTAGTTTCAAAATCAAATGATTTTAGAAGAAAAAAAATTGGGGAAAACCCTTGAAATATCGAATATAGCACAGATATAGCATAGATCTAAGAGAAAACAAATAGAAAAACCTCGAATAGCTTTAGGTTTATCTGAAACCCTAGAAATGAGAATGTTTGGAAAGGGTCTGGTCTCGAACAGATCTGAGCCATAGCTAGGCTCTTAAAATTCGAACACGTCGGAACACGATCGGAGAGGCCTTAGAACCATAGATCTGTGGAGGATCTCCTCGAACACCATCGAGGTCGGACCTCGAAATCTCGAACAACCAAGGCTTGGGGGGGAAGGAAGGTGAGCACAGGCCGTCCATGGCCTGAGAAGCCATGGACTCCGGTGAGATTGATCGGAGAAGACGATGGAGGTGATTAGGGTTTCGAGTGCTAGGGAGCATTTGAGAGAAGGAGAGAGTTTGGGGGTGGCTATCTAAGAGAAATGAGGGTTAGGGTTAGGTCGTTTGGGATTAAAAAGGAAAGGGTCATTTGTGGCCGTTGATCAAAAGGATCAACGGCCTGAATTTAAAAGAATCTCGGGCGGGTTTAGTTTAATGGGTCAGGGGTTGGGTTGAATTGATATTGGGCTGGCCCAATTGGGCATCAGGATTGGGGTCAATTGGGGTTAAGATTGAAATGAAATTGAGGTTATAATTGAAATGAAATGTGGCCAAAATTGAAATAGCCAGTTTTCCCCTGTTATAGAAAAAAAAAATTTAAAAGGCAAATTAAGGGTACTGAATTAGTTAATAATATATAAATATTAACTTAAAAGTATTGGGATCAATTTGTAATTATAAAGTGCTATCAAATCTTAAAGAGGCCAGTATTGCAATTTTATGCAATTTAACTTTAAAAATACCAAACGAATTTGTAAAAATATGCAAAAATCATGTTAGCCATATTTTGATGTAAATATGAGGATAAAATAAATTATTCACCAAAAAGACAAATTTTGGGAATAATTATCGGATTTTATGATATAAAAAATTGGCAATAAGTTGGTTTAAAAAATCATTAAAATGCCAAAACCCTTTGGTGTACTTATATATGTTATTTTGAAAGTATTTTGAGTATGAAAATACATAAGGAAAAAATTGGGTATCAACAGGGTTCGATAAGGAGCAGTAGTTCGAACAGATTCACCTGTAGCTATGGTAAGTAGAGGCCCAGTCGAAGCACCTGACTGACGAAAAGTGGGAGTGGGAGACCTCGCCCTATGACCTACCAAAAAAGAAATATGAAGGTCAAAATAAATAAGATCGAAATGAAACAACTCACTGGTTGAAGGTTTGCGCCCAAACCTCTCATTAAACCGCGACCACTCATGGATCCCCACCGTGTGAGGTAGAATTTGGCTCACCTAGTCGTGAATGTAAACAACCAGCGAAGGAGGGTCCTTCTCGCTACATTAAAAAGGAAGAGAAAGGGAGAACAATTAGGTCACAATAAAGAAACAACAAACAACCAGTTGGGAGAAACACTTACGAGCAAAGTTCCACGCCTCAGGAAACCCATTAGGGTTCGACACCACGTGCTCGGTCCTTACGTAAAATAAATTAACCCAAAAATGACGATTGTCTTATCATCCATCTTTACCACAAATTCCTTGGTCCCACGATGGCGAAGGTGTATCATCGTACCCCTGTGAAAACTTGGGGCGAAGAGGTGAAGCAGATGACGAAGAGAAATTCCACGGTCGGCTAGCCCCGCATACTTGATAAGCATAAGAAAAAGCTTATAGATATATGGGGAGAGCTCGACCGTATAAACGCCATAATAGTGGCAGAAGTCCTCGCCAAAGAATGAAGAGGAAGCATATAGCCGATGACAAACGGATACGCATAGAATGCGCATTATCCTAGGCAATGTATCTACACCACATCGTCACCAGCCGGGATAAGGTCAACATGGTCTGGGATGCGCTATTTAGCCCTAAATTCAACAATCTCCACCGCATCCATCTCAGAAATATTAGGCTCAGGATAATCTTCAGGTCGTTTCGAGAAGTCCGACCTGGTCCTCCCCGATCGAGGAACTATCTCATCCACAGTGGGAAAACTCTCATCTTCTACAACAATGGCTATTCCCTCGTCATGAGAATGCATGCCCACAGTCGATGGGATAGGATCAGAAACTACCTTAGGGTTAGAAGATGCACTAGCCATTTTCTATCATGTATGTGGGACGTTATTGCAAGTATAAAAGGGGTAATAATAGCAAAAAACGCTAGAGAAAGTAGAAACAAAGATGCAAAAATTTTGAGAAGAAGAAAGAAAGCTTGAAGAATCAAATGCATAAAAAATGCAGTAGGTCAAATGGGGAGTTCCCATCCCTATCTAAAAGAATATTGGCACCCCAACAGAGAAGGCCAAGCACCTCTACATTGATTTCGAAACAGAAGGGCATGAGAAATGACGTAATGTATCTGGAACATAAGCCATAATGATGCACGATAAAATGATGTCATTGCAGACTAATGTAATGGTCGTATATGGATCCAAAAGCACCATGTCATTACCTTGCCTCAAGAACTTTATATACACGACTTACGCACTCAGATTTCTCAAGTTGTAACTAGCAAAGTCCGCCTATCGATCTTGTCCAGAAACAATCTCGATAGGTAGAGGACTAACTGTATAGGTCAAAATCTGACTAAGGATGTCTAGCACGAGGTTAGATTACCAAAAGGCAATTAGGCCAAGGTCTTGCACAAGATTAAAGAAAACGATGGGCGAGCTGATTAATCGGGGACGAGGTCAGGAATTTCGGTCGGCCATAACAGCTAGTTTTGTAGTGAAATGTTTTAGGGGAATATTTCACTGAATATTCACTGTACTTATACTTTAAGTTACGTAAGGGATATGTCTTATATAAGGGGAAAGGGAGACATAAGAAGTGGGTATGTAATATTCTATATCATAAGATCTCCCATGAAAAGTTGAATCTCAATTAAATTACAAACACTGTCTTTCCATAAAGATTTGATTTGTTGTTCATCCAGACTTTTTCGCATCAGATCTGAGAAAGCTCTCTATATTCCCACGTTTTTTTGTCTTATATCATTGTCAGAGAGAAGAATCATCCACCTCATTTAGTATTTGGGTGAATCATTTACATCTATTTCCATTTAACACATTTATTAGTTATTATTGTTCCCCCATACACTTATAACGGTGCCATTTAATACCCGTTGTATTAAATTGGTTTAAATGCAGTTCTACGTCGTTTGCATTAACCGATTTCGGATCTAGGATTTATTATGTTTAACTAGGATTTACCTACTATCTTCTTATTTAATTAGTTTAATAAAAAGACTTAATACTTTTTGGTCAAACAGAAACGAGTCGAATTTTTTGTAAGAACCTATCAGATTGCATCTCCCTTTTTATTCACTATATGAACGTTTGTTTAAAAATTATAGTTACACGCGAATATATATTAATCCTTTACACTCTTTCTATGTATTGTAGTTTTCTTTGCAATAATTTAGTTCTTTATATTTAAATTATAGTTGGATATGTAATCTTTATTTTGATAAGTTCAAAAATTTACTTTAAGTTAAATTGTTTATCTTTAATTGAATTCTTAAGTTATTCATCATGTCTAATTCAATTATAATCAAAATATTTTAGTAAACGACAACTTTTAATTGGTTTGATAAAATCGAATCGATGAAGGATTGAATTAATTGGTTTGATTTGATTTTAATATTTAAAAAATCGACTTAATTGGTTTAATTACTTTTAGAGGAAAATCGACCCAAATCGAACCATAAACACCCTCATAGAGCACTAACTTACTGTCACGACCCAAAATTCGCATGATGTGATGGAACCTATCTCAATACTAAGCAAGCCGATAACCTCAATAAATCACAATAACTCTTTTAAGTTAAGAACATAACAAATAAATTTAGAGTAAAAATCTCACGATTTCTGACACAAAAAACTGAGTCTCCATATAATACACTCCCAAAACTCATGTCATTAAGTACATGAGCATCTAAATGACAACATAGTCTGACTGATAAAAATGTTTACTAGAAAGATAGAACAATACAATTAACTGAAATGAAGAGAGTCAAGGTCTGCCGACGCCAGGCAACTACCTCAATAGTCTCCAATAGATGAATCTCCGAAATCTAGCAACCGACGTATTTGGAAGCACCTGGATCTGCACACGAAGTGCAGAGTATAGTATGAGTAAGACCAGCCCAATTTACTCAATAAGTAACGAGTCTAACCTTTGGGTTGAAAATAGTGACGAGCTTAACAGGTATAGTCCAATATAGAAACAACATTATAAAAATGTAGGCATGCTTTCAAGTTCAGCAGATAAACTCAGCACAAATAAAAATAGGTCAAATCCGAATGATATGAGGAATGTGGCATCTCTATATCTGCATGCCAGTGTACATGTTGTATGTGATGCACCACAATGGAAGCCTCGTGCACTCAAAATCTCAGAATACTCAATCACTCATTACTGTATATGGCCAATCTAGCCCAGGGAAGATCCATCCCAAACATATATATAACAACTGAAAGTCAGTCAGTCAGTACTGTATATGGCCAATCCAGCCCAGGGAACTCCATCCCAAATATAAATAAATAAGGCAACTCCATGCCTAGGGAACTCCATCCCACATATAAATAAATAAGGCAACTCCATGCATAGGGAACTTCATCCCAAATATTAAGAAACTACGCTCTTTGTAGGGGGTGCAGACTCCGGAGGGACTATTTCAGCCCAAACGCTATAATAAGCCAGATCCAAGCATAAATAAATAATAATATATTGTGGCGTGTAGCCCGATCCCATAAATATTACTCAAAATCCCAGTCTCTTGGGCACAGAATGACATAAAACTTGACCCGACATGATGATATGATGTATGAATGAATGATAACAGAGACTGAGATATGATATGCAAGTGATGGATGTGATTGAGTACAAAATTAAATTTTAAACAAATAATTCAACAGCAAAACAACCTCTGTAGATCCCAAAAAAATCAACATGTAGCCTAACATAATCTTTAATATGAGTCGCAACTCAATTCTCTCAAACACGTGGAGATATATGGATAATGACATGATTATTTGATTATAAAACTCCACGGAATTAATTATGTCAAAATTTCTATGGTGCATGCCCACATGCCTGTCACCTAGCATGTGCGTCACCACCAAACAAATCATATAACACATAATTCAGGGATTCATACCCTTAAAATTTAGTTTAGGAATGTTACTTACCTCAAACCGTGCAAATTCTATATTCCAATAAGCCTTTTCCTCACAGTTCGGACTCTAAACGCTTCGAATCTAGTGACAAATAAATACAATCAACACGAGGTGTAGGAATCAATGCCATATGAACTGCTAAATTTTTAAAATAAAAATCGTAAAGTCAATCAAAAGTCAACAATGGGGCTCACATCTCGAAACTCGAAAAAAGTTATAAAATATGAACTTTCTTTCAACCACGAGGCCAACCATACCAAATTTATAAAATTTTGACATCAACTCGGCCTCCAAATCCTAAATTCTTGTTTCGAAATCCCTTGGCCTAAATCCTCGAATTATACCTCAAAAACATGTAATCTAGTCCGAATACTCAATAACAATTCAATATGATTGACTAACAATGATCACAAGTGACTTACCTTAAGAATTCCCGTGAATTCCTCTCTAAAAGATCGCCCCAAACCGATTGTTTGAAGTTCAAAATATGGCAAAAGCTTGGAACCCCTTCAAAATGTATACTCCCATGGGTCCCGCACCTACGACTCACTTAGCAGCACCTGCAGTCTCGCAGGTGCGAGCCTTTTCTTGCTTTGAGGTTCACCCACGAGCCACTACCTCCGCTTCTCTAAACGAGCTTCCTCTTCTGCAGACTCGCTTCTGCGAGAAACAGTCCACTTTTGCGGACCCTTGCGCTTCTGTGACCAAATCTCTGGCTCAAACGATCATACCATCAAACATATATCTCCTAAACTAAACAGTACCCAATAGCCTAGCCTCACACGGCTCAAACCAACCCACCGGAGAGCGACATTGTCTTCCATACAAAGCCTTATACGGAGTCATCTGAAGGCTCGATTGGTAACTATTATTTTAGTAAAACTCTGCAAGCGGCAGAAACTAATCCCAAGATCCCCCAAAATATATAATGCATGTGCGTAACATATCTTCCAATATCTGAATAGCGCACTCAGACTGTCCGTCCGTCTGAGGGTGAAATGTTGTACTCAACTAAACCTGTATTCCTAACTCTCGGTGCACTGCTCTCCAAAATTGTGATGTAAATTGTGTGCCCCGATCTGAAATGATGGACACTGGCACACCGTGAAGGAGAACAATTTTGCAGATATAAATCTTGGCCAACCGCTCCAAAGCATAAGTAGTACCAACTGGAATAAAATGCGCGTACTTGGTCAATCGATCCACAATCACCCAAATAGTGTCAAACTTCCTCAAAGTTTGTGGGAATCCAACTACGAAGTCCATGGTGATACGCTCCCATTTCCACTCCAGAATTTCAAGTCTCTGAAGCAATCCATCCGGTCTCTGATGCTCATACTTCACCTGTTGATAGTTTAAACACCAAGCTACAAACCCCACTATATCTTTCTTCATCTTTCTCCACCAATAATGCTGCCTCAAGTCCTGATACATCTTTGCGGAACCTAGATGAATGGAATACCATGAACTATTGGCCTCCTCAAGAATCAACTCACGTAGCGCATCTACATTTGGCACACAAATCCAACTTTGTATCCTCAACACTTCATCATTCCAATAGTAACATATTTGGCATCGCCTTGATGAACTGTGTCCTTCAGGACTAGCAAATGGGGATCATCATACTGGCGCTCTTTAATGTAGTCATATAAGGAAGGCTAAGAAACTACACAAGCTAGAACCCAAATAAGCTCCGAAACATCTAACCTCACCAACTGATTGGATAAAGTCTGAACATCTAATGCAAGTGGCCTCTCACCAATAGGAATAAAACAAGGCTACCCATACTCACCAACTTTCTACTCAAGCCATCGACCACTACATTGGCCTTCCGGGTATGAAACAAAATAGTAATATCGTAGTCCTTTAGTAGATCCAACCATCTGCGCTATCTCAAATTTAGATCCTTTTGTTTGAATAAGTGCTTTAGACTTTGGTGATATGTAAATACCTCATAAGACACTCCGTAGAGGTAGTGCCTACAAATCTTTAATACATGAACAATAGCTGCCAACTCTAAATCATGAACATGGTAGTTCTTTTCATGTTGCTTCAACTGGAGCGAAGCATAAGTAATCACTATACCCTCCTGCATTAAGACACACCCAATACCAATCCGAGAAGCATCACAATATACAGTATAAGAACCCGACGTTGAAGGCAAAACTATGACATGAGCTGTGGTTAAGGTAGTCTTGAGCTTATGAAAGCTGTTCTCACACTCATTTGACCACCTGAATGGAGCACTTTTTTGGGCCAATTTGGTCATAGACGCTGCAATGGACGAGAAACCCCCCACAAAGTGACGATAATATCCTGCCAAACCAAGAAAAATTCGAATCTCAGTAGCTGAAGATGGCCTGGGCCAACTCTGAACTGCCTCTATCTTCTTCAAATTTAATTCCCTCACTAGACAGTATGTGTCCCAATAATGCCATTGGACTAAGCTAGAACTAACACTTGGAAAATTTGGCATAAAGTTTCTCCTCACTTAGCCTCTGTAGTACAATACTCAAATGTTCTGCATGTTCCTCCTGGCTACGCGAGTCCACCAATATATCATCAATAAATACTACGACAAACGAATCAAGATTTGGCTGAAATACATTGTTCATCAAGTGCATGAATATTGTTGGGGCGTTGGTCAACCCAAAAGACATCACGAGGAATTCATAGTGACCATAACATGTCCTGAATGTCATTTTTAGAATATTCGAATCTCGAATCTTCAACTGGTGATACCAGACCTCAAGTCAATCTTAGAGAATACCTTTGCTCCCCGAAGCTGGTCAAATAAATCATCAATATGTGGCAAAGGATACTTGTTCTTGATTGTAACATTGTTCAACTGTAGTCGATGCACATCCGCATATCACCAACTTTCTTTTTCACAAATAGAACTGGTGCACCCCAAGGTAACACACTAGGCTTAATAAACCCCTTATCAAGAAGTTCTTGAAGATTCCTTTTTAATCTTTCAATTCAGCCGGTGTCATACAATACGGAGGAATAGAAATGGGCTAAGTGCCTTGCACCAAGTAAATACCAAAGTCAATATCCATGTTGGGTGGCATACCCAGTAGGTCTGCAGGAAATATATCTGGAAAGTCTCGCATTACCAAAACAGAATCAATAGTAGGGGTATCTGCATCAACATCTCTCACAAAGTCCAAATATGATAAACACCCCTTCCCAACCATCTGTTAGGCCTTTAAGTAAGAAATTACCGTGCTGGGAAAAAAATTTGGAGAACCTCTCCACTCGATCCTTGGCAACCCTGGCATTGCCAACGTCACGGTCTTAGCATGACAATCTAAAATAGCATGACATGGAGACAGCCAATCCATACCCAAGATCATGTCAAAATAGCCATACTAAGCAATAAAAGATCAACTCTAGTCTCTAATTCCCCAATAGTCACCACACACGACCGATATATGTGATCCACAATAATTGTATCGCCCACCGGCGTAGATATATGAACAGGTGAAACTACGGACTCGCGGAGCATATACAGACAATGAGAAAAATATAACGAGACATACAAATATGTGGAACCGGGATCAAATAATATAGAAGCTTCCATGTGGCATATTGAGACAATATATGTGATCATTGTTTTCGAAGAAACAACATCTGGCCTGATAGGAATAACATAGAATTGAGCCTGACCGCCACCTGATCGACCTCCTCCTCTAGGAAGACCTTTAGCTACTTGTGCCCCACCCTATGTTGGATGGGCGGGTGGCGAATTAACTAGTGAGGAAGCCGCAGCCTGACTCCTTTACTGAACTGGACCTCCCAAAAGGCGGGGACAATGTCTCTTCATATGACCAAAATCTCCACACCCAAAATAACCTTTCTCGAACAATGGTGGCAAGTACTGAGATGGACCTCGAGAACCAAAATAACTACCAGAAGAACCTGGTACAGATGAACCCTGAGCTAATGGTGCACGAGATGAACTCTGAGCTGCAAGTGCACTAAGAGAAGACTGACCCGATCGAGCACTATATGAACCATGGCTAGCTAATGTGCCACGATGAACTAGATGATCCATCTGAGCGAGCCTATAGGGACGACTCCTAATATGATAGGGCTACCCCCTAAAGGAACACCACTGTAATTACCCGGACTATGAGGCCTCCCTGCCTTCCTCTCCTCACATTCCTGAATATGGACCATCTCAAGCCGTTGAGCACTATCAACCACCTCTTCGAACTTAGCACCTGCTACATTCCCCAGAGTCATAACAAAACGAAATTGCTGATTGAGGTCATTAATGAACCTCCTAATATTCTCCCTCTCATTCAGAACCAACCAAATTGCATGGCAAGCCAAATCTAAAAACCACATCCCATACTGGGTCATAGATATGTCTTCCTGATGTAGCTACTCGAACTGTCTGCACAGCTCCTCCCTGTGGGTCTCTGGCACAAACTTCTCCAAGAATAATACGGAGAACTCATGCCATGAAAGTGGTGCTGCACCAACAGGTCTGCTCCTCTCATAAGTCTCCCACCATCTAAAAGCTGCCCCGGTCAGCTGAAAAGTAGTAAATAAGACCCCATTAGTCTCCAAAATACCCGTTGTATGAAGTATCCGCTGGCATATATCCAAGAAATCCTGAGCATCCTCTGACTCAGATCTACGGAATGATGGAGGATGTAGTCTCCCATATCTTTCTAATGTCTTTTGCTCCCCGTCATTCATAATAGGCACCTGGGCCTAAGCAGCTACAGCCGATTGGATTTGTAGTATCCTCGGTATCTGAAGTCCCTGCACTACCTGCTTTGGAGTACGGGCAACGGGAGTATGAGTACCTCCCCCTGCCTGAGAAGTGGTTGGTGCGGCCTGAGCCGAAACCACCTGAGTAAGGCCAGTGCAAATAGTCAATCTGTGCTAAAGCCTCCTAAAGGCCTAGGATCACAATAGGCATACTTGGTTCCTGAGCTGGTCCCACCGGCTCAACTATACATGGAACCTGCTCTTGAGTTTGACTAACTGATGGGTCTATAGGTGATTTTCTAGCTGCACCTCGGCCTCTACCATTACCCCGACCTCTCATGGCCCTAATAGGTGGTACTGGTGGCTAGCCGTTCGATACGCTAACACATTTCTCATCATCTGTGAGAGAATAGAATATCAAAAGTTTAGTTTTCCAGAACCAACAAATTCGCATGACAAGAATACAAGAAAGTGAAATTTTGCTAAGGATTCGGTAGCCTCTCTATGATAAGTACAAATGTCTCTGTACTGATTCACAAGACTCTACTAAACCTAATCAGGACTCGTGAGACCTATATAACCTAGGCGTTGATACCAACTTAGTGTCATGACCCAAAAATCGCATGTCGTGATGCCTCCTATCTCAATACTAGGAAATCCGATAACCTCAATAAATCACAATAATACTTCTAAGTTGAAAACATAATAAACAAATTTAGAGTAAAAATCTCACAATTTCTGATACAAAATATCGAGTCACCATACAATACACTCCCACAATCCGGTGTCACTTAGTACATGAGCATCTAAATGACAATACAGTCGACTAATAAAAATACTATCTAGAAGTATAGAAGAGTACAAAACTGAAGGAAAGAGAGTTAAGGTCTGCGTACATCAGACAGCTACCTCGATAGTCTCCAATAGATGAATCTCTTAACGTCTCTGTACTGATCCGCAAGACTCTACTAAACCTAATCATGACTCATGAGACCTATGTAATCTAGGATATGATACCAACTTAGTGTCACGACCCAAAATTCGTATATCATGATGGAGCCTATCTCAATACTAGGCAATCCAATAAACTCAATAAATCACAATAATTCTTTTAATGAAAACATAATAAATAAATTTAGAGTAAAAATCTCACAATTTCTGAAACACAAAATACCGAGTCTCCATACAATACACTCCCAAAATCCGGTGTCACTTAGTACATGAGCATCTAAATGACAACACAGTCTGACTGATAAAAACATTGTTAGAAGAATTGAAAGTACATATAACTGAACGGAAAGAGAGTCAAGGTCTACGGACGCCAGGTAGCTACCTCGATAGTCTCCAATAGATGAATCTCCGAGATCTAGCAATCGTTGTATCAGAAGCACCTCGATCTGCACACGAAGTGTAGATTGTAGTACGAGTACAACCAATCCAATGTACTCAATAAGTAACAAGACTAAACTTTGGGCTGAAAGTAGTGACAAGCTCAACAGGTACAGTCCAATATAGAAAACAACAGGACGGAAATGTAGGCATGCTTTCATGTTCAGTAGATAAACTTAAGACAAATAAATATAGGTCAATTCTGAATTATATGAGGAATGTGACATCTCTATATCTACATGCAAAAGTACATGTTGTATGTGATGCACCACAATGGAAGCTTTGTGCACTCACACTCTTATAATACTCAATCACTCATTACCGTATATGGCCAATCCAGCCTAGAGAAGATCCATCACAAACGTGTGTGTGTGTGTGTGTATATATATATATAAACTGATAATCAGTCACTCAGTACTGTATAAGGCAATCTAGTGCAAGGAACTCCATCTTATATATAAATAGATAAGGCAACTCCATGCCTAGGGAACTCCATCACAAATATAAATAAATAAAGTAATTTCAAGCCTAGAAAACTCCATCCCAAATAAAATAAAGTTGCGCTCATTGTGGGGGTGCAGACTCTGGAGGGGCTCCTTCAACCCAAACGCTATAATAAACCAGATTCGGGCATAAATAAATAAAAAATACTACGATGTGGAGCCTGATCCCATAAATATCACTCAAAATCTCCGGTCTCTCGAGCTCACAATGACAAGAAAATCGGCCCGACATGATGATATAATGTATCATTGAATGACAACAGACACTGATATATGATATGCAAGTGATGAATGCGATTGAGTACAAAATTACATTTTAAACAAATAATTCAATAGCAATACGGCCTCTGTAGGTCCCAAAAATATCGGCACATAGCCCAACATAATCTTTAACATGAGTCTCAGCTCAATTCTCTCTAACACGTGGAGGATATGCGGATAATGACATGCTTATTGATTATGCAACTCCATGGAATTAATTAAGTCACAATTTCTCTGGTGTACGCTCACACGCCCGTCACCTAGCATGCGGGTCGCCTCTAAACAAATCATATAACACGTAATTCAGGATTCATACCCTTAGAACCAAATTTAGGAATGTTACTTACCTCAAACCCTGCAAATTCTCTATTCCAATAAGCCTTTTCCTCGTGATTAGGCCTTCAAATTCCTCGAATCTGGTCACAAATAATTTGATACAATTAACACGAGGTGTAGGAATCAATTTCATTTGAAATGCTAAATTTATAAAATAAAATCCGAAAAGTCAATCAAAAGTCAATAGTGGGGCCAACATCTCGGAACCCAACAAAAGTTACACAATATGAACACCCGTTCAACCACGAGTCCAACCATAACAAATTAACCAAATCCCGACATCAACTGGACCTCCAAATCCTAAATTCTTATTTCATAATCTTTAGGCCCAAATCCTCGAATTAGACCTCAAAAATATGTAATCTAGTCGGAATACTCCATGATAATTCAATATTATTGACTAATAATGATCAAAAGTTACTTACCTAAAGAATTTCCGTAAATTCCCTCTGAAAACTTGCCCCAACCCGAGTGTTTGAAGTCCAAAAATGGCAAAATCTCGGAACCCCTTCGAAATGTATATTGCCCAGGGGTTCTACACCTGTGACTCACTTAGCCCCAGCTGGGGTGTGACGACCCGACCCGTCGTCTCATGAGTTATCACTATGTTTTCCCCATTTTTATGCTTCTTCATGTTTCATTATCAGTATTTGGTGTGTTAGAGTTGATTTGGATTGGTTCTGGTAGAAGATGAGGCACTTAGTCTCTTTAAGGAAGGCTTGGTTTGGAAAAGTCAACCGGAGGTTGACTTATGAGTTATAGGGCTCGGATGTGATTTTTGATGATTCAGTTAGCTTCGGCGGATGATTTGTAACTTAGGAGTGTGATCGGAATGGATTTTGGAGGTCCGGTGTAGAATTAGGCTTGAATTGGCGAAGTTAGATATTTCGGCGAATTCCGGTTGATAAGAGAGATTTTGATCCGAGGGTCAGAATGGAATTTCAAGAGTTGTTGTAGCTTCGTTAGGTTATTTTGGATGAGTGTGCAAAATTTCAGGTCATTCGGAGGTGTTTTGGTCGGGTTTTTGATCAAATGCGTATTTCGGAAGTTTTTGAAGAACGTAGGCTTGAATCCAATGTGATTTGATGGTTTTAGCATTGTTTGATGTGTTTTGATGATAGGAGCAAGTGTGAATGATGTTTTAGGATGTGTTGGTGCTTTTGGTTGAGGTCCCGGGGGCCTCGAGGTGAGTTCGGATGGTTAAACGGAGAGTTTTGGAATTTTCATGTTGCTGAGCCTGCTGCAACTGGTGTTTTTGCTTCTACGAAGCTTGGACCGAAGAAGCGGACACGCTTGTGCGAAGGATCGACCACAGAAGTGATGAGGAGACCTGGGCGCTGGTTCTGCAGAAGCGATTGGCTAACCGCAGAAGTGGTTGGGGCTCGAGTTGGGATTTTCGCAAAAGCGGAAGAAAAAGTCTTGGAAGCGGTCCCACATAAGCGGAAAAGGGACCGCAGAAGCGGAAAAGAGTTGGGCAGAGAAGGTTTTAAAAGTATCATTTTATCCGCGAGCTAGGTCTTATTTTTACCATTGTTGAGCAACCTTGGGAGCTTTTTGTCGAGGATTAAAGAGGGTTTCGACGGGAATTGATTGGAGGTGAGTCTTGTGACCTAGAATCATCATTTTATTGAAGAATCAACACTTAAATTCATGGAAATTTGATTAAAAATGAAAGAAGTAGGGCTTGACTTTTTGAATGGAAATTGGGATTTGATGGGACATTTGAGCTCGAATTTGAGAGTTCTTGGTATGTATGAACTCGCGGCGAGATAAGGAATCCGATGATGTTAATTTTCTGATTTTTCGAGAAGTGGGCCTGGGGCTCGGGTTTTGCAATTTTCGAGATTCTTGCTATTTTTCAATTATTTTCGATTGAGTATTGTCCCATTGGCATATTGTGATGTATTCGCTCTAATTTTGGTTAGATTTGACGCGCGTGGAGGCCGATTTGAGGGGCAAAGGCGTCGCGAGCTAGAGATTTTACCGGTTCGAGGTGAGCAATTATTGTAAATGATATTCTGAGGGGTTGAAACCCCTGACTTGCACATCATAGTGCTATATTGAGGTGACTTGCACGCCGGATAGTGAGTGTGGGGTAGAGCACCGCTGGGGATCGTGACTCGGTCCATCCCGATTGATGAATTTACTGCGTATTTGACTGAAATAACTTGTTATCATCATAATTTGGGTTGATTGCTATATTTGGGATTCGTGCCAGTTATTTGAACCCTTCGGGGATTGTTGTTGATAATTCCTCACTGATTGAACTATGTATTTGAACTCAGTCACGTATTTTCCATTATTTTAAAACTCAGCCAAGTTATTATGCCTTAAATACTCGAAATGATATTTCCATAAAATGTTATGTGATGAGCATCATACTTTATTGTTGCTCGAGTGGCTTACGTGATTTTGTTGACTGAGTAAGGCCGAGGGCCTGTATTGTGAGAATACCTATGGATCGGGCTGCACGCTGCAGCGGTACTATATTGATATTGAGGTCGAGAGCCTGATTGATGCCACGAGATGGCTTGATATTGCGTTTGGGCTGTAGGAGCCCCTCTAGAGTCTGTACACACCCCCAGTGAGTGTCATAGAAGTTAAACGGATCGGGCTGCACGCCTCAGCGATATATGGATCGGGCTGCACGCCGCAGCGGTACCGGTACTGTTTGATGTGTTTACCTTATTTCATTTGTGTGACATTATATGTTGTTTGTGATTCTTCTTGCAATATTCACCAAATGTTCTGGTATTATCTGATAACCGAGTGTGGTGCCCGAGAGGCGGACTTCTGTGCTTGTCTGCACTATTTGTTTTGCGTTCATTTGCATAACTGTTAAAAAAGTTATTTTCCAAAAAAAGAGGTTTTAAATTGAGCTAAGATATTTCTAAAGGTTTACAGCTTCATCACTTTCTCTCAAAGGGCTTTTCACAGCTCCTATATAGCATGATGGTTTACTTTACGTGATTTCTTACTGCTCAGTTGTTATTTACCCATATTACTCACTGAGTTGGAGTACTCACTTTACTCCCTACACCTCGCATGCAGATGCATGTATTTTGTTCACCCGGTATCGGGTTTTGGCTGATCAGAGGTAGAGCTATAGAAATAGCAAGGTGACTGTCTGCGTTCGCAGCACCATTTTTCTCACTTTTGGTTCATTATTCTGGCTTGGTATATTTTAGGTCTTGTAGTTATATTTATACTCTGATAGATGCCTGTGACTTGTGACACCCTGGTTTGGGCTGTGTTGGGCTGTATTTCCGCTAATTAATGTTATTAAGTCATATTTTGCTAATAATTTATGCTTAATTGTTTTGAAAGAGACGAAATTAGTTGGCTGGCTGGCCTTGTCTTCACGAGAGGCGCCATCATGACTGGAGCGGGGTTTGGGTCGTGACAAGTTGGTATCAGAGCCTAGGTTTCTAGGTCTCACGAGTCATGAGCAGGTTTAGTAGAGTCTCGCGGATCGGTACGAAGACATCTCTATTTATCCTCGAGAGGCTGCAGAACCTTTAGGAAAACTTCACATTCTTGAATTCTTATTGTGCGTCCTTGATTCAGCTTGAAAGGGAACTCTTGAAATTCCTTCCACGCGTTTGTATGCGCACTTAGTGCTCAGTATCAGATGTGCCTTGATGGCTTGTGATTCCTCGATCAAGGGGCGAGATGTAATCTCCGTGAGTTTATATTGGGCCAGTCTGGAGGACTCGAGGCCGGATCTTTGCCTATGGCTTGAGCACTGAGGTGCTGATCGTGTGGGTAAGTGTTTTGAACTTATATGTTCGATGTTGTCCCTATTAGTGGAAGTGCCGGCTGGATAGCCATGTGATGAGTATGTTAGCACTTCAAGATATTTCTATGTAATTTGGTAATGACGAAGAAGTCTACTGGATAATAGATGAACTGTTAAGTGTTCGTTTCCTATTGTGATTCGAGGTGTAGCCCGAATTATGGACGCGTGAAGAATCATTCCGTGTCTCCTAATTGGGGAGTGAAGTGTATTTTATGTGGCGGTAAGAGTCCAGACTCAGGAACACTAAGTAACTGTGTAATGTGTATGATGGTGGAAGATATACAGAAATATTATATTGAGGCGAAGCAGGTAGGTTATCTTCTACGGAGTGTTCTGAAGTGGTGGGATCCTTATGTGTATATTAGAAGATCTCATGTGTAATTGAAAGGTGCGTGTTGAAATTTGAAATTTCGGGTCGCTTAAGAGAGTGGGATTAACTATTGTGGGGATGAATGCGAGATTTGTAGAAGATTTACAGAACTAGATGATCTGTGTTTTCACAACTTATAAATGATTTGAGTTTAATCTCACTATGGTATTGTGGCATCAATAGAGTAAAAGTGTTATGAGTTATTGAGCGTATCTTGATCTATGGCTTCGAGCCAAGTGGAGGAGTTGGCGGTGAGCAGTTGATTGCACGGTTAGGTGCTATATTGGTTCCAGTTTGGGGCATGCGAGTGAATTAGCTATGGCTAGAGTAAAGGAAAATTTTGACAAGGGTTATATTATGATTCATGGGGTATGAGGATTTATGGAATGTCTAGAGTTGTTGTTGGTAAAGAATGCTCGGTGCATAGAGCAGGAAGTTGCTTGGTTGTATTGGGATGAGGATTTCCTTTGTTTGTAGTATCGGAGTGCCAATGAGGCACGGGTGGTTCTGTTCGTTAGGTCAAGTAATTTGCAGTTTAAATAACAACGAATGACTTTCAAGAATGGTTCTAATGTGTTCAAGATTCTACAGGAAACAATCGGGTGCCTTAAGGTTGTGTATGTGGTCAGAGACTGTGTTTTCATTGGGAAAGGTCGAGACTTAAGCTATTTTTATGATTATTATGGGATTCTATGTATCAGTATCTGGAAAGTAAAGGTAACGGATTTAGATTCGCAGAAAGTTCTTCAGAGTAAAGTATTTTTGGAATATGGTGTTTATAGGAATATTTGAGAGAGGATTCAGTTGCTTATGGGTCTTAGATAGTGTGGCCTTGTGTGTAGGTCTCGTGTAGTGAGTCTGGGTTGAGGAACTGTGGTGCTACAGCAAGGGGGGATATCAAGTTGAAAATGAATCAGAAGGAAATCTAGATAGATGAAGTAGCTTGATAGTAGACCGAATCGGTATGGAAAGGATATGATTAATTCTTTGTGTGTGTTCGAGATAATGAGTTTGTACAGGTATTTTACAGCAAAGCTATCGAGTTCTGACGGCATGCTTAGCTTGGTCTAGTTAGAAGGATTTCGTCCTGGCAGTTTAAATTATGCAAACGGAAATTGAGAGAGTTCTTGTTGATTTCTACCGTGGTTGAAGAGGTGCATTTTCTACGAATATGAGAGACATGGAATGTGTAATGATTTTTCTTCTAGATGGGATCAATGAAAGTTCTTGACTAGTTGAGTGAGTAGATGTCTCTGGCTCGGAAGGGAGATAAAAGTTTTCTTACTACCCTTGGATGGTATGGTATATGCGGTATGTTGTGGAGGATTGATATTTGCGTGTACAAGGTTTAAGTTCAGTTTTGACAAGAAGTTCATAAAACTCCTAGGCAACGGGTAGCCTCAGATAATCAAGGATATGATACTGCTAAATGGAAGTGATTTGACGGGAGTATACGTCTCAGAAAAAGGTAATGTGATTAAACTGATGATACTTCAGCAGTACTGCGGTGCTTTCTTGTTAGATCGACTACTGATATCTGAGTTTGTTTGATGGCACAGGGGAATTTTAGAATCTCTTTCGTGGAATGATTGGGTACTTAAGGTGTGATATGTATTCATACGGTGGAATTTAGGATCAGATATGGTGATTCGTGTGCTATATGGAGTTGGAGACTAGAAGTTCTCATGTGCAGACTATGTAGTGGTTGTGGATCGTGTGTATCGGCACCGTTTAGTGGCTACTGGGATGTGGAGGCCCGAGTGGATCTTTCTTTGCTTGGTATGTTAGATTTTAGATATGATGTGGGGGTGTAGACTGGTTGTCTCAGTGTTGGGTTATTCAAGACTATTGCGCAATAGGCTATGCCGAAAATGCCACGGGTTGAGTGGCGAGGCGCATTGGATTATGTTCTTGCAGAGTGGTTTATATTTCAAAGACCCAGTGGACGGCTGGGGAGGATTACTTTTCTTAATTGTCCTTCGTGATGGATGTCAGTGCAAAGGTTTCTACCATTGGTTCCGTTCCAGTGTTAAGGGACTTTTTGGATGCGTTTCTTGTGGCCGGGTATGTCGCCGGGCGAGGTTGTGGATTTTGATATTGATTTGGTGTCGGGCACCGTATCGTACGGCTCCGACAGGAGTTATAGTAGTGAAAGGAGCAGCTTCAAGCTTTCTTGGTAATGAGTTCGTTGGTAGGCCGATGTGGGTACGTGTTTAGCTTGAGTTGGCTTGGTTGGCCCCAAATTGTATTGTTGAGGGATAGGTTGATTCGATCGTTATTGAGCTTGTTAGTGATCTGATAAGAGCTAAGAGTTGCTTTCAGTGTTGTGAGACGTTATGATTTGTTGGTTATGGGCACATGTGGTGCAGTTCTATTGCGGATTCATAGTGAAAGTCAAGCGGGAAGAGTAATTGGGTTTTGCTCGGTAAATGGAGTATTGGTTATGACCTATCGGGTTGCGTGGTGTATGTTATTTGCTTCCCCGTGGGTGTAATGAATTACTTTGGTTCCAGACATCAAATTGTGCATGGCTGTCGATTTTGAGCACAGTGACTTGAGGTGTTTCATGTGTAACAGTGTTTGGATAGGATCGCGCATTGTAGCAAGGCCACGTAGAGATATGACCTTTTGGGGTAGATTCAGGTGTTCTATTTCTATGATGTGAGACGGGGTCTCAGCCTTGTGTTGTGATGGTACAGATGAGCTTGAGGTACAGCTCTTTCGTTTGAGTCATTTTTCATAATTTGAGTATGTTCAGACCGTTTCTTATTGGTGCGCGTATTATGAAAGTTGTGTCTTAGGCATGTATTGAGGTGTCATATCACCCGAGTGGTGTGTTGGATTCGAGGTGATTGTTGGGGTCACTAATGAATACGAACGGATTCGATTTCAGCATGTTAGAAGGATAATATCGAGGTTCGGCTCGGAATCTGCTGTGGTATTAGTCAAAAGGGAAGTGGCTTCATGAATGGTTGATCTGAGAAATGGTTACGGTTTATTGCGTGTTTCATTCATCGTTGGCAGTATATGAAAGTGTTTGAATAAGACCTTAGTTGATAAGAGATTTTCTACCGGTATTAGGGTATTGTTGGCAACTGTTGTGAATAGAAGTTATCGTTTCGAGCGTTTGGGTTATGTAGAATATCATATGATTACACCTGAGGTCGCAGGTATGGATTATTACAGCTGGTTCAGGCTTATTCTGAGTATAGATGTGAGGTTCTGATCTTGTGTATGATTTCGGAAAGTGCAATGTGGTTATATGGTTTATGGACTAGATGAATTGTGAAATTTTAGCTATGTTGTATTATCGGACCTATGCGAGATAGGGCGACGTGGGATCACCCCCGGGTATATGCTTGGTAAGGTCATTCAGCTATTGGTTGGCTTCTAGGACAATTCTGGGTACGCTCGAGGACAAGCGTTTGTTTAAGTTGGGGAGGATATGACGAACCGACCCATCGTCTCATGAGTTACCGCTCCATTTCCCCTATTTTTATGCTTCTTCATGTTTCATTATCAGTATTTGGTTTGTTAGAGTTGATTTGGATTGGTTCTGGTAGAAGATGAGGCACTTAGTCTCTTTAAGGAAGGCTTGGTTTGGAACAGTCAACTGGAGGTTGACTTATGAGTTATAGGGCTCGGATGTGATTTCTGGTGATTCGGTTAGCTTCGAGGGATGATTTGTGACTTAGGAGTGTGATCGGAATGGATTTTGGAGGTCCGGTGTAGAATTAGGCTTGAATTGGCGAAGTTAGTATTTCGGCGAATTCCGGTTGATAAGTGAGATTTTTATCCGAGGGTCGGAATAGAATTCCGAGAGTTGTTGTAGCTTCGTTAGGTTATTTTGGATGTGTGTGCAAAATTTCAGGTCATTCGGAGGTGTTTTGGTCGGGTTTTTTATCAAATGCGTATTTCGGAAGTTTTTGAAGAACTTAGGCTTGAATCCGATGTGATTTGATGGTTCTAGCGTTGTTTGATGTGTTTTGATGATTGGAGGAAGTGTGAATGATGTTTTAGGATGTGTTCGTGCTTTTGGTTGAGGTCCCGGGGGGCCTCGGGGTGAGTTCGGATGGTTAAATGGAGAGTTTTGAAATTTTCATGTTGCTGAGCCTGCTGCAACTGGTGCTTTCGCTTCTGCGAAGCTTGGACCGCAGAAGCGGACACGCTTGTGCGAAGGATCGACCGCATAAGCGGTGAGGAGACCTGGGCGCTAGTTCCGCAGAAGTGATTGGCTAACCGCAGAAGCGATATCACTTATGTGATTGTGTAACTGCAGAAGCGGTTGTGGCTCGAGTTGGGATTTTCGCAGAAGCAGAAGAAAAAGTCGCGGAAGCGGTCCCGTATAAGCGGAAAAGGGACCGCAGAAGCGGAAAAGAGCTGGGCAGAGAAGGTTTTAAATGTATCATTTTATCCGCGAGCAAGGTCTTATTTTTACCATTGTTTAGCAACCTTGGGATCTTTTTGACGAGGATTAAAGAGGGTTTCGACGGGAATTGATTGGAGGTGAGTCTTGTGACCTAGAATCATCATTTTATTGAAGAATCAACACTTAAATTCATGAAAATTTGATTAAAAATGGAAGAACTAGGGCTTGACTTTTTGAATGGAAATTGGGATTTGATGGGTCATTTGAGCTCGGATTTGAGAGTTCTTGGTATGTATGAACTCGTGGCGAGATGAGAAATCCGATGATGTTAATTTGCTAATTTTTTGAGAAGTCGGACCGGGGCTTGGGTTTTGCAAATTTCGAGATTCTTGCTATTTTTCAATTATTTTCGATTGAGTATTGTCCCGTTGGCATATCGTGATGTATTCGCTCTGATTTTGGTTAGATTCGACGCGCGTGGAGGCCGATTTGAGGGGAAAAGGCGTCGTGAGCTAGAGATTTCGCCGATTCGAGGTGAGTAATGATTGTAAATACTATTCTGAGGGTTTGAAACCCCGGACTTGCACATCATAGTGCTATATTGAGGTGACTTGCACACCGGATAGCGAGCGTGGGTAGAGCACCGTTGGGGATTGTGACTCGGTCCATCCCGATTGATGAATTTACTGCGTATTTGATTGAAATTACTTGTTATCATCATAATTTGGGCTGATTGCTATAATTGGGCTTCGTGCCAGTTATTTAAACCTTTCGGGGATTGTTGTTGATAATTCCTCACTGATTGAATTATGTATTTGAACTCATTCACGTATTTTCCACTGTTTTAAAACTCAGCCAAGTTATTATGCCTTAAATACTCGAAATGATATTTCCATAAAATGTTATGGGCTGAGCATCATACTTTATTGCGGTCCGAGTGGCTTACGTGATTTTGTTGACTGAGTATGGCCGAGGGCCTGTATTGTGAGAATACTTGTGGATCGGGCTGCACGCCGCAGCAATACTATATTGATATTGAGGCCGAGAGCCAGATTGATGCCACGAAATGGCTTGATATTGCGCTTGGGCTGTAGGAGCCCCTCCGGAGTCTGTACACACCTCCAGTGAGCACCGTCTATGTTAAACAGATCGGGCTGCATGCCTCAGCGATATATAGATCGGGCTGCACGCCGTAGCGATACCGCTACTGTTTGATGTGTTTACCTTATTTCGTTCGTGTGCCATTATATGTTTTTGTGATTCTCCTTGCAATATTCACCTAATGTTCTGGTATTATCTGATAACCGAGTGTGGTGCCCGAGAGGCGGACTTCTGTGCTTGTCTGCTCTATTTGTTTTATGTTCATTTGCATAACTATTGAAAAAGTTATTTTCCAAAAAAAGAGATTTTAAACTGAGCTAAGATATTTCTAAAGGTTTACAGCTTCATCGCTTTCTCTCAAAGGGCTTTTCACAGCTCATATATAGCATAATGGTTTGCTTTACGTGATTTCTTACTGCTCAGTTGTTATTAACCCTTATTACTCACTGAGTTGGAGTACTCACTTTACTCCCTGCACCTCGCATGCCGATGCACGAATTTTGTTCACCCGGTAGCGGTTTTTGGCTGATCAGAGGCAGAGTTATAGGAGTAGCAAGGTGACTGCCTGCGTTCGTAACACCATTTTTCTCACTTTTGGTTCATTATTTCGGCTTGGTATATTTTAGGTCTTGTAGTTGTATTTATACTCTGATAGATGTTCGTGACTTGTGACACCCCGGTTTGGGCTGTGTTGGGCTGTATTTTCACTAATTAATATTATTAAGTCATATTTTTGCTAATCATTTACGCTTAACTGTTTTGAAAGAGACAAAATTGGTTGGTTGGCTGGCCTTGTCTTCACGAGAGGCGCCATCACGACCGGAGCGGGGTTTGGGTCGTGACATGGGGTCTCCCAGGTGTGAGCCTTTTCTCGCTTCTACGGTTCACCCACGAGCCACTGCCTCCGCTTTTGCGGACCGTTGCGCTTCTGGATCAGCTGTCCGCATCTGTGATTATGCAGGTGCGGAATTTCCCTCGCACCTGCGACCACTGCCCACACTGCTCCAGCCCGCTTCTGCGACCACATTGTTGCTTCAGCAGTCGCGCACCTGTGAGCAAAGTTCCGCAAGTGAGATTGCACTAGAAGGCAAAAATTTCCAGCAACGCTTCAAATCCAATTTTTCGTCCATTAGCCATGCGGAATCAACCTGAGGCCCCCGGGACCTCAACCAAATATACCAACAAGTACTAAAACAGCATACGAACTTAGGGGATGCCTCAAATCATATTAAACCATACTAATACAAACCGCACCACAATTCAAGCTTAACGAAAACTAACAAATTCTAACTTGTACATTCGATGCTGAAACCTATCAAATCAAATCCGATTGGCCTCAAATTTTGCACACAAGTGATAAATGACATAACAGACCTATAAAAATTTACAAAACTGGATTCCGAGCCCGTTATCAATAAATTCAACTCCCGATCAAATTTCAAATCTTAAATTTCCAATTTTCGTCATTTCAAGCCAAAATCAACTATGGACTTCCAAATAAATATCCAGACATACTCCTAAGTCCAAAATCACCATACGGAACTGTTGGAACTATCAAAATTCCATTCCGTGGTCGTTTACATATAATTCATCTTCCGCCCAATTATTTCAACTTAAGCTTTAAATCTTGGAACTAAGTGTTCCAATTCATTCTGAAACCTCCTCGACAAGTCACATAATTACCACTGATCATAAAATATTCTGTAAATAGGGAAACAGAACTGTAATACTCAAAACGACTGGCGACACTTAGTATTCCCTTGAATTACTCAGCTTTAAAAGTAAATTAACTAAAGTAAAAATGCTTAAAAAGGTTTCCATTAGCATTATTCCTGTTTGCTTATTGCTTAATTAGTTAATATCATCTTTTCTAATCCACATTACAAATCTCCAACGAAAGTACGAAGCACATACTTACAAGATCAATTTTTCTATGGAAAAGGCCTAAAAATGCCACTCAATTTTTAGAGATGATCTATTCATGTCATCCGTTAAAAAAATGTTCATTCCATGCCACTGCCGTTAAAGAAATGGCTCATCCATGCCATTATTGACTAATGGCTCAATTTTTATTTGGGCCATCCATGCCACTACCGTTAGTCAATAATGGTATGGATGGACCATTTCTTTAACGGCAGTGGCATGAAATGAGTATTTTTTAACGGATGGCATGGATATACTATTTCTGAAAGTTGAGTGGCATTTTTAGGCCTTTTCCGATTTTTCTAATGGGACCGTTTGATGAAATCGAGCCACTGATTTCGCCCCTAGGTAAGATAATTCGAAGTTATTGTATGAAAGAATATTACTACTCCTATTAAAAGCACATCTTAATTTTGAAGACAATATTTGTTTAAGAAGTCTATTTGTTAATATAATGTGGGCATAAGGCTATCATCGTTTCTTACATCAGACGCATAAATATGTCAAACTGACTCGTGAACTGAATTGAAAAAGATTAATGCCATTTAAGATCTAAGGTCTTGCTTGCAAGTGTCCCGTGAGAAGTTTGTGGTGTTAATAGAATCTAATGACAGCATTGATTTTTGTGTTTGAAGTTTCTTTATGTTGCAAAAGAATCCTTTTTTCTTTACTTATTACTCCATTAGTAAAACCCCTAACACATTTAAAGAAAAATTTCAATGACAGAAAAACACATATTTTTCTCAGCCATTTCAACAGACACTCTTTCTTTACTAACTTAATATTAATATTCTGACACATGAAAGCGCAGTCATCATTTAGAGACTTTTGCCACTCAAGGGTCGGCAATAGAGTCCTTTCTTTTCTTTATTTCGCCAGTCTAAGAGTCCAATTCCTATCATAGAGAAATTTTAATTGTTGCTTATTTGATCGATTCTAACGTGATTGTATACGTCAAAATCATACGCCTTCGATCTATAGGCTCGAAGGGTCATCTTAAGCTCGAGTTCAGGTAAGGTCGAGTCCGAGCCCAATGGATCGGACTCGAGCTCGAAGATAGGATGCTGCAATGCCCGAAGATCGAAGTACGATGAGTACCGAAGCCGAGTATGTTCGACCCCGAAATAATGTCGTTATGATTTTCTAACAGAATGAGCGAGATTCATGCCACTATATTGGAGAAAATTGTATTTATATATATGGTGACATGTCATGACACGTGGGATGGTCAGTGAATTATAGTTAGCTACGATTCAAGAATTTCAAAGCAGGCATGAGTAAGGAAAAAGGAAGAGGCACGGGATAAGAGGATCAGCACTCATACCTGTCTAAGTTTATTTACATCCGAGCAATAGAAAGAATGAACCCGGCTATAGAAAAGGGTGCAGATACGGCATTTAATGAGTATTAAATGCCGAGTCCGTTAAAGAATATATACATTCAATGTAATGATTATGTAACGTAGCATTCAATGTCATTAATTACTCATAATAGCCTCATTATAATTTAGACATAACGGACATTCCCAAAGGAGCCTACAAAAGGGAGATATATAATCAGTTATAAGACAGAATGCACTATTGAAATATACTCTGATTTACTAGCTTTCATATCTTATTATTCTCAAATTTCTTTCTTTATACTCTTTTTCGATTATCAGTAACTCGTGTTCTTCTAAATTCAAGCTTTGACCTAAAATCTAATTTTTGGTTAAACAAATTGGTTCCGTTACTGAAAATCTGATAATCAATTATATCTCAACTTGATTTTTTTTGTTGTGTCAATTATGTCGAACGACAACGACAACATCCAAGGAAACCAAGAAAATCAATTGAACCAACAACTTCAGGGGGATTTGCAAGATAATAATGCAATAGTTCCTTCTCCACAAGGTTCACCACGGTGATCTCGTGAAGGAACTCCTGAAGGGTCTCACACAGAAGAACAAGTTCAATTTGAGAATGTTCAAGCTATGGATGATGCTTTACAAAAAATTATCGCTACTCAGGTCAACAAAGCTCTGCAAGCTTTTGTTAGTCAATTACCTGATGCTCCACCCACACCTGCCCCAAATAACAATACTTTGGAGAATTCTCGTTCTGGACTGGTTAATTCAAGCAGCGGTGGAACCCCCAGTGAAACACATGAGGGAGATCCAGGTAATCCAGTTAATTCTGATTTACAAAATTTAGCACAAACTTTGCAGAAACAGCTTAAGGAGCAAAATGACCGCATAGAACAAATACCCGGAGTACCGCCCGTGATCTAGGGAGTAGATATAGATAAATATTCTCAACAGCCCTGGAAGCCAAGTGCTGACCCTCTCCCAATTCCAAAGAAGTTCAAGATGCCTGATATTCCAAAGTATGATGGGACAACGGACCCACGAGATCATGTCACTGCATTTACAACAGGTTTCAAGGGCTATGATTTGACTAAGGAGGAGATTGAATCAGTCTTGGTCAAAAAATTTGGTGAAACACTCACTAAAGGGGCACTAATAATATATTCTCTTTTGCCTAAAAATTCTATAAATTCTTTTGCTGAGCTTGCAGATTTATTTATTAAAGCACATCGGGAGCTCAAAAAGTTTAAAAGAGAATAGAGGACATCTTCAAAATCAAGCAAGGAGATTCGGAGTTGCTTAGAGAATTCGTGGACAGATTTCAACGGGAAATAATGACGTTGCCACGAGTACCTGACAATTGGGCGACCATAGCTTTCGCCAGCAATTTGAAAGAGAAAAGTTCAGAAGCTACGAGGCGACTCAAGGAAAGCCTTCGAGAATTTTCAGCAACAACGTGGAATGATGTCTACAACAGATACAGTACAAAGATGAGGATTGAAGAAGATAATATTTTACGACATAAAACAGAAGAAAAATTAAGCTCAAGGCGTGTAGAAAATGAAAAAAGATCTGGTAAAAATAGGTACGAGCCATATATGGGACCCACGGGAAGAGATTCACGATCGAAGCAAGACAATCAGAGATACGATAACAGGTCTAGGAATAAGGAATCAGGCTCGACTTCAAGATTTGGGAACGATCAGAACACACACGGGTCACGAGATGCTGATGGAAGCCTAAAGGCAAGGTTTGGTGGTTACAATTTCAACGTAAGCACCTCTGAACTCGTAGCTGTTTTAAGAAGCATGGGAGATAAGGTACGATGGCCAAAGGAGATGAGATCAAATTCAAACAGACGAAACCATGATCATTGGTGTGAATTCCATAATGACCACAGGCATAAAACAGCAGATTGTAGATTTCTGCAGGGTGAGGTTGATCATTTGTTAAAACAAGGATATCTCACTGAGCTATTCAGTGAAAAAGGTAAACAGGCATACATGAAGAACAGACAGGAGCCTCCAAAACCACCCTCGCCCAAAAGAACCGTCAATGTTATAAGTGGGGGCGAAGATATCAATGGCATCTCATATACTGCATCTAATAAGATCTCCAAGATAACAATCACTCATGGGAAGCGGGCACGACAAGTCTTGGAGGAAGGAAGTATTACCTTTGATGACGCAGATACAGATGGTGTATTATTTTCACATAACGACGCACTGTTAATATCTTTACTTGTATATGACACTAACGTGAAACGAGTTTTGATTGATCCAGGCAGTTGTGTAAACATTATTTTGATAAAAGTATTGCGCGAGATGCAAGCAGAAGACAAATTGGTTCCAAAAGCGCATACTTTGTCAGGATTCGACAACTCTAGTGTTGTAACAAAAGGATAGGCAATACTTACTACATTTGCAGAAGGCGTTGTCAAAGATACCAAATTTCAGGTCGTAGATATGGAAATTGCTTATAACATGATTCTTGGGAGGCCCTGGATCCATGACATGAATGTTGTACCATCAACCTTACATAAAGTTATTAAATTTCCATCTCCATGGGGAGTATGCCAAATTAGAGGAGATCAACAAACATCTCGAAGCATCAATTCCGTTGCAAATTCAACTGCTAAGGGAGAAGACAAATAGCAATTACAGAATTCAGGTAGGGGTAACATGGCGTCGCCCTCAACTGAACAAGGGCAAACAGACGTGGATTCAAGACCTGATGCCATTCAAGAACCAGAGGAAACTAAGAACATCAAAACAACAATAGAAGAGTTAGAGGTTGTGGTTTTATTTATACATTGGCCCGAGAGAAAAATGTACATAGGAGCCAATCTCAGTCCGGAGGTAAAGTGTAAGTTGATTGAATTTTTAAGGGCTATCGCAGATTGTTTTGCTTGGTCCCATTCTGACATGACAGGGATACTCCCGGAGGTCATGACTCATAAATTAAATGAAGATACATCATACTCTCCAGTCAAGCAAAAGAAAAGAAAGCAAGGAACTTTCAAGAATCAGGTGATTCAAGAAGAACTCCAAAAATTGCTAAAAATTGGTTCAATTAGTGAGGTAAAATATCCTAACTGGTTAGCTAACACTATTGTGGTTCCAAAGAAGAATGGTAAGTGGCGAGTCTATGTAGATTACACAGACCTTAATAAAGCTTGTCCAAAATATTCTTTTCCTTTACCGCACATAGATCAACTAATCGATGCTACTGCAGGACATGAGCTATTAAGTTTCTTATATGCGTATTCAGGCTATAATCAAATCAAAATGGATCCAGAGGATGAGGAAAAAACTTCTTTTATAACAGACAGGGGGACTTACTGTTATAAGGTAATGCCCTTTGGTCTTAAGAATGCAGGTGCAACATATCAGAGGTTAGTTACCCAAATGTTTCAAGAGCATTTAGGTAAGACCGTGGAGGTATATATAGATGATATGCTAGTTAACACTCAGTATTCAGAAGATCATATATCACATCTTTTTGAAACGTTTAAAATTTTATGAAAATATAATCTGAAATTGAACCCGGAAAAATGTGCATTTGGTGTGGCATCAGGTAAGTTTTTAGGTTTTCTTGTTTCTAACCGTGGTATTGAAGTGAATCCAGCACAGATTAAGGCTATTGAAGAAATTCCCGATATACTTTCAAACAAGAAAGAAGTTCAAAGACTGACAGGAAGAATCTCAGCTTTGGGAAGATTCATTTCTAAATCATCGGAAAAATGTTTTAAATTTGTCTCAGCCCTTAAGAAGTAGGATCATTTTGGATGGAATGAGGAGTGTCAACAAGCACTTAGGAATTTGAAAACATACTTATCAAATCCACCTTTGCTAGCAAAACCAAAGGCTGGAGAGAGATTTTTCATCTACCTTGCTGTTTCAGAAGTTGTGGTAAGTGCTGTTTTGGTTCAAGAAGAACAAGGTAAACAATACCCTATATATTATGTTAGTAAATTTTTGTTAGATGCAGAGACACGATATCCTCAATTGGAAAAACTAGCACTTGCTTTAATCATGGCATATAGGAAGTTTAAGATCATATTTTCAATGTCATCCCATTGTTGTAGTGACTGCATACCCCTTACGCAATATATTGCATAAGCATGAATTATCGGGCAGATTGGCTAAATGGGCCATAGAGCTAAGTGAATATGAAATCACGTACCTACCTAGAACAACAATAAAATCCCAAGTATTAGCCGATTTCGTGGCTGATTTTAGCCATCGGATGCAATTAGAAGCAGAAAAAGAAGTATAGATACTTAATGGGGCTAATCCAGGTATGTGGACTTTATTCACTGATGGCTCATCTAATGTAAAAGGTGCAGTTTTAGGAATTGTCTTAGTACCACCTACGGGTGAAACTATTAGGCAAGCTATCAAATGTCACTCCATAACTAACAATGAAGCTGTGATTGCAGGTCTAGAATTGGCACGAGAACTTGGTATAAATCAAGTAGTGATCAAAAGTGATTCACAACTCATGGTTAATCAAATGCTGGGAACTTACACGGTCAGGGAAGCAAGGATGCAACAGTACTTAGAAAAGGTACGGGGACTAATAAAGCAATTCCAAACTTGGAAGGTCATACAAATACCAAGGGATGAAAATGTTGAAGCCGACGCCTTGGCTAACCTCGCGTCCGCGGAAGATGTAGCAAATGATGCAAATGCCTCGGTTATACATTTATTCCACTCAGTTCTCAAACCTGATAAAAATAAGGTAAATTTTAATAATTTAACTTGGGATTGGAGGAAGGAAATTGTTGCTTTTTTACAGCATGGTATCGTCCCTGATGATAAGAAAAAAGCCTATGTGATGCGAAAGAAGGCTGCTCGGTACTGTTTAAAGCAAGGTAATTTATATCGGAAAATGTTCGGTTGCCCCTTAGCAAGATACCTCGGACCTTCGCAAACGGAGTATGTAATGAGAGAAATACATGAGGGACATTGTGGGAATCGCGCAGGAGGAAGATCGCTGGTGCGAACCTTGATTAGAGCAGGGTACTATTGGACCAAAATGGAAGAAGAAGCGGAGAGTTTCGTGGCTAAATGTGATAAATGCCAGAGATACGGCAACAATATGCACAGACCAGCAGAATTATTGCATCCAGTCATTACACCGTGGCCATTTATGAAATGGGGGATGGATATAGTAAGACCGTTACCTCAAACGAAAGGACAGGTAAAGTTTCTGCTCGTACTTACTGATTATTTCACTAAATGGGTGGAGGGAGGAGCATTTAAACAGGTACGAGAAAAGGAGGTTAAGGATTTCATTTGGCGAAATATCATCTACCGATTTGGAGTACCAAAAGAAATCGTATGTGACAATGGTCCTCAATTTATCGGAGCTCAAGTCACAAAGTTTTTTGACATTTAGCAAATTAAGAGGATTACGTCTACACCGTATCATACAGTGGGAAATGGGCAAGAATAATCAACAAACAAAGTCATAATTAACAATTTAAAGAAACGATTAGAAGAGTCAAAGGGTAACTGGCCTGAAGTGTTACACGGAGTTTTATGGGCATATCACACAACAACAAAAACGAGCATAGGAGAAACATCCTTTTCTTTGGTTTATGGAGCTGAGGCATTAATCCCGATTGAAATAGGAGAACCAAGCACAAGATTCTCACAAGCAACACAAGAGTCTAATGATGAAGATATGCGAGTCAATTTTGATTTATTGGAAGGCATGAGAGAAGCCACGTTAATAAGAATGGCAGCACAAAAACAAGTGATCGAACGATATTACAATAGGAAAGCTCGTCTGAGATACTTCAAAATTGGGGACTTCGTGCTTAAAAAGGTTTTTCAATCTACAAAGGTAGCCAACGCAGGTAAATTAGGCCCGACCTGGGAAGGACCTTACAGAGTTCGTGATATTGCAGGAAAAGGAGCATATGAACTGGAAATAATGGACGGGAAAGTGCTTCCTTCACATTGGAATGTTGTTCATTTGAAGAGATACTACTTCTAAGGACAAACCCATGGTCAGGTATCACCATGTTAAATTTTATTTTTTTGAATTGTTAAAATTTTACTAACGATTTTAGATGATAGGCAAAATGCTAACCCGTACTAAATGATGAGTCACAACCTGTAAGGCAAAATGGAATAAACTAAAATTCCTGGCCTACGGTTACAATTATTCTGATAGAAATATAAACGGGTTAAACAGTCTTCATCTATAATCGCATCCCCGAGTCCCGTATGTATTTCCTTTTCAAGAAAAGGACCGAGTGAAAGAGACTATCAAGTGATCGAGGCTTCATACTTCAACACTCAAACACTTGGGGGACTACATAGTATACACAGTCACGTGTATAAAAAGGCAAAGAAGATTGAGGAAAAATCATGCCTAGAAGAGTCAAGTGCGAAGTGAAAGTTACGAAGTCATGGCATCCATCATAGTATTCTTCTCATAAGAACAATGGAGTCATCTCTCAAACCCTTCCTAATGTTTTAGAACTACGAGAATCCAATACATCTCAAAACAGTTAGGGTAAAGACTATGTACTAAAATAGGTTACAAGGAAAAACCCTGTATGTATTGTTCTTCTTTTGTAAAAATCTGTTACAAGAAAAATAGTTACGAAAAAGTTATAGATGTAATTCAAATACATGTAAAGTATTATTCAAAACTTGTTAAGGTTCAGAAATAAAAACTTGTCAAAGTTATTTCAGAGAAACATGTGTGTTCCTATCTCTTTTATCGTATGATAACACCATTATGAAGTTGAGACGTCTTCTTCATTAAGTGTCGAAATATAAAAGGACCCTCTTTCATAAAACTCATGTTATTTTGTCATGAGATTAACAGAAGCATTTTCAAAGAACCAAAATGCAGACTATAAGTCCTTGAAAATAAAAGGCAAGAATAGAACAGACGGAAGTTTAATGATAATAAGAACTTCTTAATATTTAAAACTAAAGACTAAGTATAAACTTAGTCATCAGACTACTCATACAAAATACCCCATGACAAGACCTGGGGACTTGTACTTCTAAAATCAACCCTTAACTGATAACCAAAGGTTTGATTATAAAAAATTATCACAAGAATCCAAGGACTTTAAACATAGTTTTCCAAATAGGTACCTGCAAAAAAGGAATCTAAAGCAAATGTAAATCTTTTCACTAAGGAGAAAGAACTGAAGAGGGATTATCAGCGGGCTCAACTGGAACAGCATCATCAACAGATGAGGGTTGATCTTCAATTACAGCAGTTGGAGCATCAATAGACGAGGTCTCAACTTGACTTGCAACAAGAGGCACGGTTGAGCTTGAAGAAAGTGTAACACTCGTGGCAATTTCAACGGTCACAGGGACTTCAACTGTGGGAGTCTCAGCCAAAGAAGTTTCAATCACGGGAGCTTCAACTTCGGGAGATGAAAAATCTTGTAGTTGTTGAGCTCGTTTAATGGTCTCATTTACCTTGGCTAATTCTGATTCCAGGTTGAAACCTTCTTGGCCCATTTCCACTAAGGTGTCACAACGAGAATTTAAGAAAGCCCAACTTACCTCAACATTGACTTTCCCTTCAAGAAGTTCATAATCTTTCTCCCAAGCAACGACTTCATTCTTAAGTTCTTCGTTCTCAGCTAAAATAGAACTATAAGATGACTGAAGGGTAACATGGGAGCTCTCTAAGGCACGTACCTTCTCCACAGAAACTCGAAGTTCCTCTTGTGCCTGTGAAAGGTTTTGCACAAGCTCCCCAGCATAAACTTCTTTCTGAACCAACAAAGCCTTTAGAGCCCAATTTTCCTCGTTGGCCTTGGATAACTGCTCTGAAAAGGAGGATTCAAGACATTTATTTTCCTTCTCAGCTTGGCTTGAGGAAAACGTAATCACTGCCAGCTCTGAAGTTAATGTTTGAACTTGCTGTTCTAAGGTATTTTTTTCTCTCCTGTAAGTCCTCCATGTCGATTTGGGCACCTTCAAACTGGTCCTTCCAGTTATTTGCCTCCAACTAAAAGCCACGGGCAGCCTCTTCTGCATCATGGACAGCCTTCTCCAAATCACGTTCCAACTTCTCCAAGAGGGAAATTCAGTTCATTAGCTCAGTACCAATGAGATTGGCCTACATAAACAAAAAAAGGAGAGGTCAGAATATCAAAGTCGGAAGTTTTTATAAAATAAAGGGAAGGAAAATACCTTTAGAGTGGCATGCACTATATCATTCATGAGGGTCATGTTACTATGGAATTCAAGTTTAGCCTTCTCAATGGGTCCAATCAAAGGCTCGAGCCAAGTATCAGCTTGGCCGGACTTTCTCAAAAGGTTGTTGTTGGCAGGAACCTCAATGGTTACGCTCCTCATAGCAGCACCCCTACTTGAAGAGCCCACCTCCGTATAGTGAGCAATGGGGGGAGGAATTGCTGAAGGAAGAGCGGTGGAAGGAGTAAAAATAGTGGAGGAAGGGGCAAAAGCAATAGTTGATGAAGGTAAAGAAGCAATCACAGGTACAGAAGATGAAAAAGAAGACAAAAGAAGTTCATCTAGAACAGGTCCTAAGGCTCCACTACCAAAACCACTAGCAAAATGTTGATCTATTGACTCACGAGTGTCATGAGGAGAAACATCATCATCAGAGATGATAACAGGAGTAATAATAGGCTCGGAAAGAGATAGGTGAGGGGAGACTTCAGCCTCATCTTTAGAAACGATACGTCTCTAGCTCGTGGTCTTGACACCAAAGAGCCCTCGTCTTCCTCCTCTGAATCATCTTCTTCAGAAGTCTTTCTTTTTACAGAGCCCAAGAATATATCTTGGGCTGAAGAGGTTCGAGTACCTAAGGAGTCACGAGACGCCATGACGGCCTCTGCAGTAACTTCTCGAATAGAAAATCCTGATAAAAAGAAGGATAAAAGTTAGAACAACGAAAATATTTATATGCAGATAAGGTGAAAATAGAAACCCTTACCATGAGATTTTACTTTCCAACCGTAACGGTTAGAAAGGGTTTTCCATGACATACCCTCCATTGGGGCAGTCTTCAGCAATTTTTCTACCCAACCACGGAAGTTGGGTACGGACTCCACAACACCCATGGTTGCTGAAAAGAAAAAGAAGTAATATTAGGAAAAGTAAGTAAGCTTCGAAAGAAAAAAAGGCATGAGGAATATTTAATACTTACGTGCAAAGTTCCACTTCTCAGGGAAGGGAACGTTATTTTCACCTACTAAACCAACAGTGGGGACAGCAACAAACCGGGCATACCAGCCACGGTCTTTATCATCCTCAAGGCTCACTAAAACCCTCTTGCTCCTGGCTGCTAGGGTAAATACGTCGTTGCGGAAAAGCCTAGGGGAATATAGGCGGGGAAAAGTAAATTCGATATCCGCTATGTTAGCGAGGTATCTTAAGCAGGCAACAAACCTCCAAACAATCAGGCCAATTTGACCTAAACATACGTCGAAAATACGACAAAAGTCTAAGATGATCAGGTCGATGGCCGGTTTAAACCCTTGAGTGAAGGGATATATGTAAACAAAAGAGAATCCAATTAAGTAAGACGTGATCCTTTGATTTGGGTTTGGAATGATGATTGGAAAATCGTTACTCCAATGACAATCCTTACGAACTATGGGAGCTAAAATATCTGTGATTTGAGTAGGGAAAGGATCAACACGATTTAAGGAGGCACTCTATCATGATGAAAAGAAATTTCAGAGGGGACTATTTCCTCAACTAGAGGCTCACGAAGTGATTCATAGGATTCTTTGTTCCTAGAAGAACTCCTCTGAGAATGTGAACCTCTAATCCCAAAAGAGAGACCAGAGCTAGAAGAAGGAGTGGACGTACTACTACCACAGGCAGATCCTAGGCTACGGGGTCTACCCCCTCTTCTATGTCTAACCGGAGCATTGGGAAGCTATCTAGAATGGGGGTTCTCCTAGGGTTAGGGTTTGGTGAAGCCATGACATAGAAGGTTGAAGTGAAGCAGAAATGAATAAGAAGGTTTTTGAAAGATTAGAGTGTATGGTACGCTTTATGTGGAACACGACAAGTAGAGAAGTTATATTTATACTAATGGGTAACCGGAAAAAGGAAAAAGTACGATGATGGAAGAACCATAATAATGATAACTAACACTTCGTGAACAATGAAGCCGAAAAGAAAGTCTAAGAAAGTGCTGCAAAACTGTGGAACCAATAAGAGGAATACACGTGTCTAATGCATTAAATGAAAGTGATAATTGAAGTGTCAACTCTGTCAGAGCATTAATGGTGATGAAAATTCTCCTTTAATGAATTTCACTTCCCAAATATTCAAACTGATGAATAAATGGAAAGTGGGGGGACTATCTGTATTGGAAAAAATTGTATTTATATATATGGTGATGTGTCATGACACGTGGGATGGTCAGTGAATTATAGTTAGCTACGATTCAAGAATTCCAAAGTAGGCACGAGTAAGGAAAAAGGAAGAGGCACAGGATAAGAGGATCAGCACCCGTACCTGTCTAAGTTTATTTACATCCGAGTAATGGAAAGAATGAACCCAGCTATAAAAAAGGGTGCAGATACGGCATTTAATGAGTATTAAATGCCGAGTCCATTAAAGAATATATACATTCAATGTAATGATTATGTAGCGTAGCATTCAATGTCATTAATTACTCATAATAGCCTCATTATGATTTAGACATAACGAACATTCCCAAAGGATCCTATAAAAGGGAGATATGTAATCAGTTGAAAGACAGAAGGCACTATTGAAATATACTCTGATTTACTAGCTTTCATATCTTATTATTCTCAAATTTCTTTCTTTATACTCTTTTCCGATTATCATTAACCCGTGTTCTTCTAAATTCAAGCTTTGACCTAAAATCTAATTTTTGGTTAAACAGCCACGTCCCCAAAATCATGGCGCAAATTCCGGAATAGAATTGTATGATTCCGCTAGGCGGTTAGACAGTTATCCCAATAATATTCCTTACTGTAAATAGAAATGCACCTTACTTAGGGTTTCCTTATTATATAAAGGGGATCCCAGTCATTTGTAAAGATCATCTAATCATTGATAAAGAATATACTACCTTATTTTTCTAGCTCATTGTTCATCAGACTTGTCATTTCTCACTACTAGAAAATGGCAGATTTTCGACGGCCAAAATGGTCGGAATTCGGTCGGAAATCACGTATTTCCGACTACTTTCCGATCGAATTTGGTCGATCGGAAAAAAGCTGGTCGAAAAATAATTTCCGACCAAATCCGTCGGTGATTTCCGACTAAAGTGGTCGCAACTTTCGAAATGGTCAGACTACCAAAAAATTCAATTTTCCGACTAAAGTTGTCGGAATTTACCGACTGAATCAGTCGTAATAATACAAGGAAAATACATAATTAAAAATTAAATTTTATTTATTTTCTGACAGAATCCGTCGAAAACTGTTGAATATTAATTTATTTTTTAAATTTCCGACCGAATTTTTCGGAAATTAATAATTAAAAATTAAATTTTATTTAATTTCCGACGGAATCCGTCGAAAATTTCTGAATATTAATTTTTTTTAAAAAAATTTTCCGACCGAATTAGTCGAAAATCTGACATTTTATTGTTAAATTTGGGGAGCTTTCCGACTGTTTCAGTCAAAATTTTGTACAAAACTAGGCAGAATTCTGTCCAATTTCGAGCTACACCACCTCTCAAACTATCACAAATAAAAAAATATCAACCAACAATCTAAACCAATGATACATTAATACAGTAATACGAACCAACAATACATTAACTTGTGTTCTTGGTTCATCTCGAGGTCACTAAGCTTGAGGCCGACACTGTTTGGTAACACTGGTTTAATTCAATCGTTTCTTTCATCTTTACTTCATATTTCTTGATTATGAATTGATATTGAACTAAATCACATATCTTTAAAACCACAAATCAAATTTAATTGGTACTCGTATTTTCGAGGTAAACAATGATTTTTTGGATAGGACCTTCTCCCATTCCTAATTACTTGAACTTGTCTTGACTCTTAATTTATAAACTATGTTTCTCTACGAGACTATGTGCTAAACTTAGTCTGAATTCGGTTAGAACTATGTTCTGAAACATTGATCAGAATTGAAATATATGCATAGGATATTGTAAATCAGACATGAACCCCTTTTTATGCTGCTATTGGCAAAATATGGTATTTGCAATTAATTATTATTTTGCTGTATTATAAGTAAACCACTCTAGTATTTTTTGTCTAGATCATGAGTATCTTGCGAAATTACTTTTAGCAGTAATTTTGTCGTTAGTTAATTGAATGTTAATTCATAGTTTCTTATTATACTTGGATGGAAACAAAAAAGATGTATCAATGTAACAACATTGATCATTTCTGGAAATTGGGCCCAGATTTTGTTTCCAGGATGGGGAGGTGAGGGACAGTTGGGGGATTTGCATCTATATCCGCTTTTTGTGTCACGTTTTAACTTGTGTCCGCTTTGCAAAAAAAAATTACAAGCGTACCCGCTTTTTCGAATAACTTAGCAAAGACAATCACGCAAAACTTCAGTATTCTAGTAGACGGGCCTGAAGTAGCTAGTGTACTGAACCAAGTGTGCTGAAGTTTTTGTTTGATAATTGTTGAACTTAAGAATAGTAGCTGAAGTTTTGTTGTCTATTTGCATTGCTGAAGTTTTTGTTTTTGTACTGGCGAACTTCAGCTCTAGAGCTGAAGTTTTTATTTTTGTAACTAGCGAAGTTTTTATTTTTGTAACTGGCGAACTTCAGCTCTAGAGCTGAAGTTTTTGTTTTGTAACAGGCGAACTTCAGCTCTAGAGCTGATGTTTTTGTTTTTATAACTGGCGAACTTCAACTCTAGAGCTGAAATTTTTTAGTTCATTTGTAAGAACTTCAGCACTATATAAGCAATGAATATTTTATTTCTTATTACATACAACTATACAAGTAACTTGGTGTTTCCTTGTCAGGAGCAAGATGCTAAATTTGTGGCGAATTGCTTTCACTTCAGCCTGAAGTTAAGGTTGAAAAAGGACATGGTGCCAAACAATGACCACTTGCAGATCCATTCGAATTTCTTGACTAGAATATTGTAGTGTAAGAAAATGTTCGTCTTATCATTGAACTAGATATGTCTACACAAAATTTTAATAGCTGAAGTTCCATAGCAGCACCAACAAAAGCAGAAGAAAGAAGAAAACGAAGGAGGATGAGGAGGAGAAAGGGGACTCGAATTAATTAAAAAGTGGGTACAAGTTAAAAGTTTTAAAAAAATGGGTAAAGATTAAATGAGAGTGACCAAATAGAGTAACCCGTGCAATTTTTACGGGACAGTTGAATGTATTTTTCTCAAAAATATTATAGATGAGGCCCATTATAGAATAAATTAACTAAATAGAGCAAGTTACACATGTTGCCGGTAAGCTAAAATAATTCTCTGTTACCCAAATATACAAAAAATATGTATATTATATACCAATATAGAAAAATATATATTTACCGGTTATCATTCTTGGGAGGTACTACTATATATAAAAAAATTCCAACTAATAAATATTTGAAATTTTACCTTCTATAGCAAATGTATACACCTTATTTATTATAAACCAAAATTATTTTAAAATATTATTTTCTATAGCCACTTTTTATATTTTAGAGCAAATTAGGTATTTATAGTATATACTACCATTGCTGCATGAAATACGCTATTTATATTTTTCTTCTCTCTTTCTTTCAATTAACAAAAGATTCTTTCTCAGATTTTTTCTTCTTTCTCTCTCTCTCTCTCCGAACAACTCAAGCCCTAGTATTTATGGCCGACGAGAAAGAAGAAGAATCTCTCTCTCTCTCTCTCTTCGATTGTCTCTCAAATTTTTTCTTCTTTCTATCTCTCTTCCTTCTCTCTCTTTTCGAGCAATTCAAGCCCTAGTATTGATGGCCGACGAGAAAGAAGAATCTCTCTTGTCACACCTCCCTTTTTCCCGAGGGGATAGAGAGTGTTTCCAATTTAAGTGACATAAATCGAAATGAGATTATTTATTGATTCAGAGTCGCCACTTGGGATAGTTATTATGGTTAGGGATGCCAGTGGATATTTAAACACCGACTAAATCGACCGAACTGATTTTTAGGTTTCTTTTAATAAAACACTAGGTTTTTATATAAATCTACAACCGTACCGATAATTAGGGCAAGTTTTTATTTTGTGAAAATAAACTGAAAAAAACCGAACCGTAATAAACCGAAAGATATTATTCAATAATTCTGTTTCTTCAAGTAATATAAATTTATAATATAAAAAATATATTTATATATTAAGTTTAAAAATAATAAAGCATTAAATTTTTTCTTGGGCCTTGGGATTATGAAACAGTTACGAACCAAAAAATAATTAAACTAAAAATTGTAACTCCCAAACATGTTATGCTACTTCTACTGAAACTAAATTATTTCGAGCTATTCACTAGCAAGACACAAGGTATTGTAGCAATTATGAATAGCAAATTATAATATATTGAATATGTTTCCTTTCATATTATTTAAATTTATCTTTTTGAATGTTTAATCTTCTATAGACTTATCCCAACTTGATTAATATCTTTCAACTCGTGTGATTTATATTTTATTTTTATTTCCTTAGTTTCTTTTTTACGCTACTATAAAATTTTTGGTGAATCTATACTCTATCCATCTTTCGTATTTTCTTAATTCATCACCTATTAAACTGTAAAAATATCTAGAGAGTTTTGTTAAGTCCTATAAAAGTACGTATATTATTGTATTCTGCTTCTACTAGTGACTTTTACATACCATTTAAAAAAATTATCGAAAATTAATTGAACCGTACCGAAACTGAAGAGAAACCAACATGATTGAGACGGTTTCAAAAAGTCTTATTTTGATTATACATAATAGAATAACCGAAAAATTGGTATGGTACAAATTTTATAAAATAACCGGCTGAACCGAACCATTGACACCACTAATTATGGTGTCCCAAGTCATCGGTTCGTTTTAAATCCCAAATCGAGGAAATTAACTCTTATTTATGATCCGCGAACACAAAAACCGGGTAAAGAATTCTATTAACCCCGAAGAAGGTGTGAGGCACTCCTGAGTTTCGTGGTTTTAGCACGGTCGCTCAACTATCAATAATTGGCCTAATTATCTGATTTAATACATGTTTTAAACCTATTGTGCATTTTTATCTTTTAACCGCTTTTAATTATTTATGAAATTATTTCCAGAACAAGTCACGATTTTGTACACTTATCGTTTTGGTACACATTGCAAACCCCGTCACATGAAATGCACCCGCGATTTACAACATATTTATTTTATTATTATTTGAAGTTATAGTCGGATCATATGAAATGCGCAGTCGAATCGAGAATTATGTATCACGACTATGCCACGGAACATGTACCATAGCCGTGATATTTTAATTACGCATAAGCAAACTACGATGTTTGTAAGTTAATTATTCCTAAGGTTGAGATGAGTGTGAAGTCATGAGTTATGGAGAAAAAAGATGAAATTGATTACTACAATCACCAATACGTTTATACTACTACGTTATTGGATGTGAATGCCTCGTATTACGTTATCAATATTCTAACCTTAGAACCCAATAATCAAGCCAAAGAAAATTTAAAAAATCAGCTAATCTTTTAAGCACGGATGATGACCGAAAAACAAGAAAAAATCATATTTACATTTCATCATTGTATGAAAATTGATAAGAAATTACGATGTAAAGACATCACATGATTTCTCCTTAGACACATATATAACTCACCTGTCATGCCTTGACAAAGTTAGCCCAAAATTGTGCTGAAATTTATTGGGGCCTAGGAAATGGTCTCGCCAGGCCCAACACATGCAAAAGTGCAGAAACCTATAGTCATCAAGCTCACATTAGGATTAAACCTGACCCAAATTGGCCTGGCTCATCCCGATCAGGCTCTTATGAATTTAAGCCGGTAATCCTTTAGTCATCAAGAAGCCCAGATATGGGTAGCCCACCATCAGGCTCACAAATTGAGCCGCGGGCATTGTTAATAGGAATTTTTATACCCTATAGAAAACCTTAGTACCCTATTTATTTTAAATAAATACCATTTTAAAATATTACATCCTATAAATACCTTTTATCCTTTATAGCAAAAAATCTAAATATAGTTGCATCCTATAATTAAGGCATCATATATGCTAAATATTATTTTTCTCTCTCATTTTTTGTATTTTCTCACATAATTATCGCGTATCTGCAAACCCCAATACAATCTCTCTCTGTTTGCATACAACCAGACTCTCTTCTCCCACAAACCCCAGTTTCTTAATTCTTCTCCCACCCAAATTCTCAATTTTCTACTCCGCGTCACCAACGTTATCTATGTGCATATTCGATAAGAAATACAGATTTGAATTACTAACCGTATTTGTGGAGGTTTTGAGCGGAGACCCAATTCACTGGTGGAATCAAGAAAGAACGTAACCAAAACCCCATTTATAATTGGAGTAGTTATAGATTTATTCTTCTCTATGGCTCAAAACAGTTGGTTGCTAAAAATAATTGGAAGTATCCATAACATTCTTTTTTGGTGTATGCGTGCACACAGAGAATGGAAATCAGTCAGAGCTTGCCATGGTTTGTGGATTATGTACTTTGCATCGGTGTTTTGCTGCACGATAATGTGAAAAGGGGAAAAAACAAGGAATTTGTCTCATGGCTGATCAGTCGGAATTAATGGTTGGCCGCCGGCCGGCGAAGCCATAGGGCTGTTTCTCTATCTAGATCGCCCAAATCGTCTATTTGTATTCAATTATATTCAAATGTATTCTTCAGTTCTATTCACTTGTATTCAGGTTTAATCAGTTGTATTTAACTATTTTATTCAGTAGAAGTTAGTTGTATTTTGTTGCATTCAAGAGTTTATTCAGCTGTATTCAATTGTATTTTTGTTGTATTCAAGTGTTTTATTCAGATGGATTAAGGTGTATTTTGTTGTATTCAACTGTATTATTCATATGTATTTCTCTTTATTAAGCTATAATCTTTATTATGTATCTTTCAAATACAGATTAATGAGGGATCATTTTAGTTCGAGTTAAATTAGGAGAATATCATGTGATTTTATTTCCTTCCATTTTTTAGCACAGATACGTTACTGTATTTAATGTTAATGTCGCTTGAATACAGCTAAATACATGTCAAACTTAGCTGGAATTCCAGATTTTACGCCTATATTTTTGGTTGTATTAATGAATACAA
>MU757905.1:0-13124 GCA_026770625.1 Nicotiana glauca
GTTCGGGATTCAACCGGTGACTTGGGATACCATTAATCTCCCAAGTGGCGACTCTGAATAAATAATAATAAATCCTGTTCCGACTGTCCTTTAAGTGGAAAAAACTCCTTTATTACGCCCTTCACGGGGTGTATTAAAACTTCGGTGTAAAAAGGAGGTGTGACAATGACTGTTCCGCATTTGGATTCGTATTTATCAGACAGACTTCCGCTATTATTCTCATTAGAATTAATATTTTATATTGATGCTATAGACTGTTAAGATAATTGTTTAATGATAAAAAGGTAAATAAGTTTGGCTTGCCTAGCTACTACGAGTAGGCGCCATCACGCTCCCGATGGTGGGAAATCTGGGTCGTGACACCACCGCATATACGAAAACTAAAAATCTTGACCAAAACCACTTTTGCGATCCTCCACGCCGCATCTGCGGAACCACATATGTGGTTCTCAAGCCATAGATGCGGAAATACCGGAAGCAGCAAAGACTGATATTTCCAAACTTCCAAAATCCTTCCGTCAACCATCCAAAATCATCCCGAGGCCCCTGGGACCTCAACCAAAAGCACCAATAACACCTAATACCTCATTCAAACTTGTACCAATCCTTAAACCACCTTAAACAACGCCGGAAACTCAAATTAAACAAGGATTTGAGCCTAAGAACTTCAAATTTTATCAAAATACACTTTCGATCAAAAACCTAACCAAAACACGTCCAAATGACCTAAAATTTTGCACACACATCCCAAATGATATGACGGAGCTAGTGCAATTTCCGGAATTTCAATCCGACTCTCAGATCATAAACTCACTATCGGACCGGAAACTTCAAAAATTCAAACTTCGGCATTTCAAGCCTAAATGAGCTACGGACTTCCAAAATACATTTCGAACACGCTCCCAACCCTAAAATCACCTAACTAAGCTAACCGAACAATCGAATTTCCATTCCGAGGTCATCTTTGTAGTGTTCTAAGTACAGACTATTTTTCAACACTTAAGCTCCCATTTAGGGACTAAGTATCCCAAAACTCTCCGAAACACAACACTGAACATTCCGACAAACTAAAATAGCAGAAATGAACTTAAGGAAAGCAGTTAATAGGGGATCGGGGCGTTAATTCTTAAGAAAACCGGCCGGGTCGTCACACTACATGATTTGGAGGAATGGGTGCAATCATGTTATGATGCTTTAACTTCTCAAATAAGCTTGCATAGGACTCTCCTATTGGCATAAAGTTATGTTTCAACCTTTATTCCCCTTTATACCCCTGGCTTGGATATGGGTAATAGGGCACTTGAAAATTTTGTGGAGGCCGAAGGAGATTTTGCGGTGCTCGTGCTCGCCTTCTGGGGTATTTTGGTTGCTGGCCAACATACTAAGGTGGAGCAAAAAAGTATTGTGTGTTATGAGGTGGATAGTAATGCTCGGAGGAGTCATAGGAAACCTGGTGAGGCTGCGTATACCTTCGAGTTGTTCTCCTAGGACCTCTTCTCGACCATGTTGTCATCATGATTTCTTCATCCTACTTATTTGTGTCACTAAAATTATCAGATTCAACCTAGACAGCCTGAGTTGCGGCTTTAAGAACTGCTTGACTTATAATTTTGCCCGTCTTAAGATCATTCTCTACCATTTCTCCCATTTTGATTGCTTTCGAGAAGGATTTGCCAACTGCGGACATCATGTTTTGAAAGTAATCTGGCTCTTGCTCTTGAAGGAAGACAGTGATTAGCTCGTGGTCCTCCATGGGTGGCTTAACTCTTACTGCTTTCTCTTTCCATTTAATGGCATATTCCCTGAAACTTTCACTTGGTTTCTTCTTCAGGTTTAAAAGGGAATTGCGGTCTGAGACAATGTTAATGTTGCATTGGAACTGTTTGACAAAGGCCTGTGCCATGTCATCTCAAACGTACCAGCGAGATGTGTCTTAATCCATAAACTATTCAGATGCTACTCCTGTAAGGCTTTTCCCAAAATAAGGTATTAGCAATTCTTCATTTCTTCCCGCACCCCTTAATTGATTGCAATACCTTTTGAGGTGGGCTATGGGGTTTCCATGTCCATCATACTTTTTAAATTTGGAAGTCTTGAAACCAGGCAGCAAGTGGACATCGGGGAACGTACATAGATCCTTGAAGGCAGTACTCATCTGACCTGCGAACCCTTGCATATTTTTCAACTGTTGTTCTAAGCTTTTCACTCTTTGGGTCATTTCTTCCTGTGCCATCTTTCGGGTAGGATTCTCAATATTTGTTGGAAGATCAAACAAGTATGAGTGGTGCTTAGAAGAGTGGTACAGCTCTTGCTGGGTAGCAAATTGTGACTCATGACAAGGCTGTCCTTGGTTATTGGCCCATGCTTAACACATTTCGGTCATTTGCTGTTTCAGTATTCTATTTTCCTCAAACGCAGTAGACTCTTGTCGAACCCTCTAACCCTGAGTCTCTTGAGCACTTTTAATAACTTTGATGTTACTTATCATTTTTCCTTGGATCTTTTCCGCCTACCACAAACCTACCACCTCAAACTTTCTTTACAATTCAAAACAAAAGACATATTAGAATAGATCCAGTCAGTCCTTATTATTAACAACATTTTTTCACTTTTGTTTTTCTCTTTTTTTAGTTTTTTCAATTTTTCTTTTCAATGGTTGATCGAACCTGATGTGGGTTGCCTACGTATCATACGGGAACTTGAATCAGATCTTTTGTGGTTCGGGAAGATTAGGCATAAAATAAGTAAACTAACTCTTTTTTTTTAATTTCCAAAAGAAAGATTTATAAAGAAGAAAGAAAATATTTAGATTTTTTTTAATTTCGATTTTTTTAAAAAAATAATCAAATGAAAAATATCTAAAGAAGAAAGGAAATATTTTTAGATTTTTTGGACTTTTACTTTGAATTTATGAAAGAAATACTTCTAAAGAAAAAGAATTTTTTTTTGAATCTTCAATTTTATTTTCAATTTTAAAAAGAAGAATGAACATATTTTTGAATTTTGATAAGAAATTAAAAGAAAATATTTTTGTATTTTTTAAATTGAGGTCTGAAAGAAAAACTTTCTAAAGAAGGAAGTAAAGAAAAATAATTTTTGGATTTTTTTTTTGAAAATTATGGTGGGCCGGAACCGATGAGGTTTGCCTACGTATCTCACATCCGTGAGAATCAGACCTGCGTAGTTTGCTATGTTTTCATGGAACAGAAATTGACTTATTTTGAAATGACTTTTCTTTTTTTTTTTTTCAAAATTTTGACAAAGTTTTAGGATATTTTAAATACCTACCTCTCACTCTCGTTTCTTTTTTCTTTCTTTTCTTTTTGATTTTCTTTTTTCTCTTTTTTTCATTTTTTTCCCTATTCTAGAAGCCAGTCAACATGCAAGCCGAAACAGACAGATACGCAAGTAGCACGTAAGATGCATCAGGATGGTATTTTACTTTGGGTATACCTGTCCTAGACGGACCCAATCTCTGTGTTGAGTCCCCAAAGTCAAATGCACGTGATGCAAACAAGCTTTCCTACTAGGGATCTGACATGAGACTATGTTATTCTAGGTTTAAAACATGGGTGTGTTGTTCTTGACCTGGCTTACACGAGCGGACAGCTCAAGCCGAGGGTGGGCAACGTACCGGAACTACAGAAGCTTCACCGGCTTTGCAACTTGTCCGAACCTCGTTCTAAAATTGGGATATGACTTTAACAGAAAAGAAGTCTCACGAAGTGCACACTTTCCAGATGATTTAGAAGACTCATAGAGAAGAGGGTTTCTTAACAATTTATATATAGTACAAATAATATTAAAGTGGTAAAAAGTCACATTTAGCACATTAGTCTCAAACATGTAAAAATCAAATAACAAATAAAAGCCAACTCTAATAGTTATTCTAAGCTCGAATTCTGAACCCTGAACCAGAAGTTCTGGGTTCTTATCCCCAGCAGAGTCGCCAGAGCTGTCACACCTCCTTTTTACACACCCGAAAGGGGTATAAGAGATTTTTTTCAATTAAAGTCACATTATTCGAAATGGGATTATTTATTTATTAGAGTCACCACTTGGAATATTTATTGTGGTATCCCAAGTCACCGGTTTAGTTTAAAATCCCAAATCGAGGAAATTCGACTTTCCTTTTGAAGCCTGTGAATAAGAAATTCTAAGTAAGGAATTATGTTAACGCGAGAGAATGTGTTAGGCATTTCAGAATTCCGTGGTTATAGCACGGTCACTTAAACTATTATAATTGACATATTATCTGATTTTAATACATGTTTTAGCCTATGGTACGTTTTTACTTATTAACCGCTTTTAATTAATTTAGAAAAATTCAACGTTATCTAAAACACGTCTTGAACCACGTAATATGAAATGCACCCGCAATCCACGACACATTTTATTTAACGTTATTGAGGATTGGAGTTGGGTCACATGAAATGCACACCCGAATTTAGGAAATTAATTTAAATAGCGTGCCTAAAGCAAGCTACGATATTTATGAAAAATTGTTTAATCTCCTAAATTCTCAATTAAATGTAAAGAGTCAATGAGTTACGAGAGATTTTGATTGGAGAGGCAGCGTTAGTTTATTACCCCATTTTTCAAACAATTCAAGAACATGGCTTGAAACTGGACCGAGACAATGATATCATTTTATACTTAAAGATTCTACGTAATTTAGCAACAAAAGCCAATAGAGAACTCAATTCACACCCATTTTGCAGAAGCATCAGTTCTTGGTTAAAAAAAGAATTCGAAGCAACTCAAAAGAGAAACTTTACAACTAGGTAGACAAATTAAGCATGCAGGACAACTGTAATTCTAATAATATCCTCAACTATTCATCTTAAGTTTGACATAATATGTATTTATTTAGAGAGAGAAATTGATAGGATCCAAAGGCACATACCATGGTTGAGCCAAGAGAGTACTAGACCATGAAATATGGAGCTGAAAATTCTGGAGTTTCTCCTTTTTTATCAATAATGTTTTTTGAGCAATGAAATTTTTCCAATGTATTGAGAAGAAATCCAAAATAAAACAAACAATACAATTGTAAATCTCAAAACCAAATGCAAAAATAGAGAAAACATATGTGAAGGTAAAGGATGCGGAACTCGAACGACCTCTACATTCGTGTCTTTTAAGAAAAAAATTGCTCTCATTTTGCTTTAATCTCTATTTTTTGTTCCTTGCCCCATCTAGCTTCTTCTAGTTTAGGAAATCATCTTGGGGAGTATTGGATTTGGGAGATTGGGGTGTTGCTATTCTTTTGATGAAGGTCGTCGTTCCTCCTTAGAGTGTAGGTCTAGGAATTGAAAAACTTGGGGTAGATTTTTTATAATTGGGTATTTTATATGGAGGTGGGAAGAGATGATGGCCATTGGATTAGAAGGAAATAGATTGTTAGGATTAAATCTTGCACTTAAGTGGGCTAATGGGTTAGGAAGAATGAGTTAAGTGTAATTGGGTTGGACCATGTCTTTTTGGGTTTGAACTTAGGCTAAAAAGACCAAATTATACAATGTATCTAATAAAATATAAAAATCACTCTAAATTAAAACAAACAAATATAAAACTAAATACTACGAGTGAAACTAATTTTTTTGTATTTTCAAATGATATAATACTATAGATATAAATATACTAATTGACTTTAACCTAAAAATAAAAAAAAATTGTAATTTTTTTAAAAAAATTATTTTTTGTGATAAAAATAAAGTAAAAGAGTCAAACACTTTTTAGAATATCGATACTAAACCTAAATTAAAAATTTACGCTAAAATGTGTGAAATATTGGGGAGGGTAAAAACTTACATGTCTACAAGTATTGATTGAGAAATTTGTACTTGTCGGGCTTGTTTGACAGTTCTCATATGTGTTTCCCTTTCCATATTCAGTCATTTTCGTTCTGTGCTTCTTGTGTTTTAGCTTGTGGGGTGTGTGCCCGTTGGTATTAGCTGAGGTTTGGTGATTCGGGTATTTTGTTATGTGGCTTTCACGGTTATGGAGGTTTGAAACGGGTTCCTATTGAATATGAGGCTTATGGCCGGTGCTGAATTTGATTTCAGGCGATATTATTCTCAAAAATGTTACTGTAGGCCTATATGCGATGTGTCATGTTGTAAGGTTGTACTATATAGGTGTTGGTATGAATTGATGCAGCTGGTTGAGACTGATACCGGGTATGAATTTAGAATCGGGTCTTTTGGAAATGGATAGAAGGTGAGAATTCTGGTTCTAAAGATTATTGGTACTGTTAGAAAGGCTCAATTTCAGTTAAATGATGTCGTCAGGTTTATGTGAAATGGGGTGCTGTGGGATCACCTGTGGGTGTATGTTGGAAGTGTACATTTAGTGACTTGAGGACGAACGTTGGTTTTAAGAGGGGGAAGATGTAACGACTCGGCTGGTCATTTTGAGAATTTAAGCTCCCTTCGGCGGCGTACGATCTTGAACAGCTTCATAATATGAGTATCGACTTGCGTGCATGGTTGAATTTAGTTAATGGATGATTCAAAGTCAAATTGGAAGAAGGAATCTAGTTTTGGAAGTTTGAACGGTGAGGATTTGACCGAAATTGGACTTTTGAGTAGACGGCCTTGGAATGGGTTTAGGGAGATCTCAACAGCTTCGTATGGTGATTTTGGACATAGGCGTGCTTCAGATTGTATTTTGGAGGTCCGTAACTTATTTAGGCTTGAAATGTTAAAAGTTAAATTTTTGAAGTTTCTGGATCAATAGTGAAATTTTGATATTGGGGTCGAAATGCGATTTTGAGAGTTGGAGAAGCTCCGTTATGTCATTTTGGACTTGTCTGCAAAATTTGGCGTCATTCTGGATTGATTTCATCGGTTTCGGCACAAGTTTTCGAATTTGGAAGATTTAGAAGTTCATAGTTTGATTCATAGTGTGATTCGTCGTTTCGACATTGTTTGATGTGATTTGAAACCTCGAGCGAATCAATGTTAGGTTATGTGACTTTTCTATGTGTTTAGACGGGGTCCGGGGGGTTTCGAGTGTGTTTCGGATGAGCCACGGGTTATTTTTCCCTATGTTTGAATTGTTGTTCTGCAATCTGGTGTTTCCTTTTATGCGATCGCATAGGCATAGTCGCAAACGCATAGTACAATGTCGACCTGCCATATATTCCTACATCGCATTCGCACAGATAGGTTTTGCGATCGCATAGTGAAGCTCTGGACCTCAACATTTTTCCTTCTTTTCGATCGCATTGTGTAGTTCGCGATCGCATAGCACAAAATTTGGACAGTAGCCATTTTCCTTCTACGCGATCGCATCAGTCCTTGCGCGATCGCGTAGCACACTTTGGGCCAGCAACTATTTCTTCTACGCGATCGCGATGCACAAAAACCTGGGCAGACAGAATATATTCCAAAATCGATGGTTTAACCATTTTTATCATATTTCGACTTCTAGAGCTCGGTTTTTGGCAATTTTTGGTGGGTTTTTCACGACTTCGACTGGTTAAGTGTTCTGCAACTCTAATTAAATATATTCTGTGAAGTTGTCTTTATTTTTATCATTTAAATTGTGTTTTGGTTTGAGAAAGGAGTTGGTTTTGAAGAAAGGTTCTAAAATGATAAAAATTGTGATTTGAGGGACCAAATGGTATCGGAATTTGATAAATTGTATTGTTGAACTCGTACCCATTTAGTTTTCTAAAATTTATCGGGTTACGAGGTGCGGACCCAGGGGTCAACTTTTTGACCGATTTTTAGAATTTGATCAAGATTGAGACTTTATGATCCGGAATAGTCTCTTATGTGTTTTATTTGTGCTTTGAAGTTAATTTGATTAGATTTGAGCCGTACGGAGGTCTTTTCACTCGAGAAGTGCATCTTAGAGTATCTGTTTGTCGTCTTTGAGGTAAATATCTTGCTTAACCTTGTGTGGGGGACTTTCCCTTAGGATTTGAGTCTGCTATGTTAATTGTAGTTCGTGTACGCGAGGTGACAAATGTGTGCTCGGACTTATTTGTGAAAAAATTGGTCTTTTAGGGTTCTTAAGTCCTTATATTCACTATGTACTAATGTGTACTTGATACGCTTGAGTTTTTCACTTACTAGTTTTACCTCTACATGCTCTAATTGGAATTAATTGCTCATGATTATTCCTATTGCCTATTTGACTCTTATTTTTCTTAACTGAAGATTTTTACCTCTTCTATTGTTATGCAATTGTCAGGACCCAAATATCCCTCCGAAGAAGTCATGATGTCACCTAGTCTCTAAACTAGGTAAGCCTAACCTTAGCTGAAATTACATTGATATTTACTAACTTTAAATTAAATTAATCTGATCAAATTACAATTTTCAAAACTTGTGGTACAAGTTATAAGCTTTTCTAAGAGTAGTTATACAAAATAAATACGTCATTATTCCGAAATAAAAGGAAGCATTGAAAATAAGTACTACTGAAGGTGACACCGAGGCATGCGAACACGGTAGTAGGTTTACCTTGAGTCTCCGCCGCGACGATCCGCACAACTACTATCGATCAAATACCTGGATCTGTATACAAAAATGTACAGAAGTGTAGTATGAGCACACTACAGCGACGCTCAGTAAGTATCAAGACTAACCTCGATGGACTAGTGACGAGGAACAATCAGGGCACCTACTGGTCAACTAAATTTGGTCTAGGATATAACGATAAACTATCGAGATACGATAACAAGGTAATATTTGCAGCAGGGAGAAACTCAAACTACAAATAGTAGAAACAGTAAAGGGAAACATGGATGGAGACGAAGGTAACCAAGTAAATTAACACCAACATAGCTGGGACACATACAAGAAAAATATATTCAAATAAGAAGGCGATGTCAACTCAATAAATCATAGCATTTCTGATGCACAATGACAGCCATCTCAAACTCGATGTCTCATATCATAAACTCAAATTACCAAACCTTTAGCATACCTGACACTCGTGCTCACATATTTCTATCTCACTTTGCGCAACAACGTTCTCATACTACTCAGTACATAGGGTCCATAACCAATGCAATTAAGATATTCAAGGAGTCTCATTTACATAACATAAAGTAGAGTACAGTTTCTAAACCCAACTAGGAACTTAACAAGAAAAGATGAAGTTATTATTAGAAATCATTTGAATAAAGTAGGTACCATTTTCAAATAAAAGACAACATTGAATGATTTATTACCTTTAATATTGAGTTAAAAATGTAACAATTATTGAAATTTGAAGTATTGAAATGTATATATATATATATATAAAATACGGTGAGGTATCATAAATATTATAGATTCCAACACAAAGCATCACAGTAGTAAAGGAATATAAACAGTTAAAACAGTTGATTTGATAACAACAAAGACAAAATAATCACAGAAGGAGTACAACTCAAAGCAGAGATAACAACCGGGGATCTCCCAGGATACTGTCCTGTAGTACCAAATATAAATATCCAGTAGATATCCCTGGTGCCTTCCCATAGTCCAACTCATAGTGCGCGTGGGATCTCCCAAAATACTGATCCGTAGTCCCAAATGTAAATACCCAGTACTGTGGGAATATACTGGGTACAGTCTCGTAGTTCCAATATAAAAGTGCAGGGATCTCCCAGAATACAAATCCGTAGTCCCAAAGTAAACAGGCATGGGGGATCTCCCTGGATATCGCCTGTAGTCCCAATGTAAACACAAAGCAGCAACATGAAGAATAATTAAAAATAATCTAACAACCCAATCACAAGGAATTCCACCGCCAAGAGTATGAATACAAGGCAACAAGAGAATCACGGAAAAATCAAGAAGCGCAATAACCTTAACAAAACAACAAGACATAACAGGCATGTGATAACTACACCGGCAACCACAACAATTTGGACACATAGCATATATATACACGGGGTCATAGAGGAATTCATAATTTAGAGATAACAAAACGATGAGGAGAAGAATCGCTTCAATTAAGGCAAATAAAGCCAAGTAACAAGTAAGAGTTAGTGGAAAGCTAACAACATCATATGGACCATATAGAGGTAAATTAAGTAATTAGGAAACTCAATCATACATAATGAACATAAGGACCTAAGAACCCTAAAGGAAAACTTCCCACAAATAAGTTTGAGCACACACTCGTCACCTCGCGTGCACGGACTAAAGTTAGCATAGAAAACTCAAATCCTAAGGGGAAGTCCTCCACATAAGGTTAGGCAAGATACTTACTCAATATGGACAATTCAATACTCAATTTAGCTTTTGCTTCACCAATTCATCAACGTTCGGCTCAAGCTAGCCAACAACGACTTGAATACATCAAATAATGCAAGAGAAAACAATTTCAATTGACAAAACTATGATTTTTATACAATTTGCATAAGTCAACAAAAGTCAAATCCCAGGGCCCGTACCTCGAAACCCGATAAAATTTACAAAACCGAACACACATCCCACTACGAGTTCACCCCTACAAAAATTATCAAATTTCGATACCATTTGGTCATTCAAATTATCGTTTTACATTTTTGAAAGATTTCACAATTTTTCCCAAATTTTCCTTTAGATTCTCATAAATTTGATGTTAAATCTAATATATAATCACAAAATATAGTTAGAAATTGAATAGAAATGCTTACCCAATGATTTGGAGAAGTTTGGGACCTTGGAAAATCGCCTATGGAGGTGAAGGGTTTGAGAAAGTTGAAAAATGGGTGAAAATCCCATCTAAAATCTCACTTAACAGGCCTCAGATGTCGCATTTGCGACCCAAGGTTCGCATTTACGAACCCCTTGCAATTGTGAACAAGGTAGGGATGGCAGAAGTCGCATTTGAAAACTGGGCATTGCAAATGCGATAAAAAAGTTTGCATTTGCGACTACACCAGAAACCGGCAATTTTTCTTGACACGAAAATGAGCATAACTTCCTCATACGATGTCCAAATTCGATGATGCTTTTTCATATGGCTCTATAATTTTGATACGGATCTAATGGTTCAATAAAAACTGAATTTGGACCTCATTTGCTCAATTTGATGTCATATTTTCTTGAAGAAATGACAACGAAGCATAAAAAACAAGCGCAACATGGCCTAAACCTATTCGAAACTCACCCAAGCCCTCGAGGCTCCAAATCAAACACACAAAAAAGTCTAAAAATATCATAAAACTTGATCGTGCAATCAAATCATCACAATAATATCAAAAACGATGAATTTAACCTCAAAACTCACGATTTTCTAACTTTTCAACCGGACGACCAAATCACGTCAAATCATTTTTGATTCTCACCAAATTTCACAGATAGAACTTAAATATCATAACAAACTTGTACCAGGCTCCAGAACCAAAATACGATCCTGATACCAACGAGTTCAAACATTAATTCATTTCTTTATTTCCTTTAAAAAACCAACAAAACAATTTTCTTCAAAAACTATTTTCTAAGGCTAGGGACCTTGGAATTCAATTCCGGGCATACACCCAAGTCCCATATTGTAATGACCCGGCCGGTCATTTTCGAAATTCATGCCCTGATCCCCCATTAACTGCTTTCCCTAAGTTAATTTCTGCTATTTTGGTTTGCCGGGACGTTCGGTATTAGAATTCGGAGTGTTTTGGGACACTTAGTCCCTAAATGAGAGTTTAAGAGTTGAAAAATGGTCCGTATTCAGAACAAGTGAAGATGACCTCAGAATGGAAATCTGATGGTTCCATTAGCTCCGTTAGGTGATTTCGGGGTTGGGAGCGTGTTCAGAATGTTATTTGGAGGTCCGTAGCTCTTTTAGGCTTAAAATGCCGAAGTTTGAATTTTTGAAGTTTTCGGTCCGATAGTGAGTTTTTGATTCGAGGGTCGGATTTGAATTCTGGAAACTGTTGTAGCTCCATCATGTCATTTGGGATGTGTGTGCAAAATTTTAGGTCATTCGGACGAGGTTTGGTTAGGTTTTTGATCGAAAGCGTATTTGGTTAGAATTTGAAGTTCTTAGGCTTGAATCCTTGATTTAATCGGATTTTCGGAGTTGTTTGAGGTGTTTTGAGGATTGGTACAAGTTCGAATAAGGTATTAGGTGGTATTGATGTTCTTGGTTGGGGTCCCGGGATGATTTCGGATGCTCAACGGGTTAGTTTTGGAAGTTAGAAGGAAAAATTACAGCAGGCTTCTGTTGTTTTCGCTTCTGCGGTTTGGGAACCGCAGAAGCAGCGTGGCAAAAGTGGCCTTTGCGCCGCAGAAGCAAGTTAGCACCTTTTCCTCTGAGACCACAAAAGCGGTCAGTTATCTGCAAAAGTGGAGCCGCAGAAGCGGTTTCTTGATCGCAGAAGCGGTTTCTTGATCGCAGAAGCGATTTTGTGGCTTCCCCTCATAGACCGCAGAAGCGGTCATATTTCCTCATAAGCGGGACCGCTGGAGCGGTCAGATGTCCACAGAAGCGAAATTGTCCCCTTTAATGAGAAACCGCAGAAGCGGTTATTTTTCCTCTTAAGCAGGACCGCAGAAGCGGTCCCTTGTCCGCAGAAGCAGAAATGCCTGGGCAGAAATAGGAAATATCGAGGGTTCAATTTCATAAGTTTGAAAATCAATTTTGAGCTCGGGCAAGGGTGATTTTGAGAGGATCTTGAAGAGGAGATTATTGGGTAACATTTCTATGATCCTTTTTAGTTATATTCCATCATTTAGTAGTTAAATCCACCTTTTAAATTCGAATTAAGGATCAAAAATTGGTTAGTTTGGGGTAAAACTTCTTAGACCGAACTATTGGGTTTTGAAGGGGCATTTGACCTCCGATTTCTGAGATTTTTATATGGTTAGACTCGTGAGAGTATGAGGTTTCTGAAAATATAAAAATTATTCGATTTCGAGATGATGGCTAGAGGGGCGTTTTGGTTAGTTTACCTATTTTTGCGCCCTAGTTTTGATTTTATTAGTGGAATTAGTTAATTGCAATATTATTTACAATATTTAATTGGTTTGAATAGATTTGGGCCACTCGGAGTCAGATACTCGTGGCAAGGGCATCGTTCCCTAGATGATTTCGCACTGGTTCGAGGTAAGTGTCTTGCCTAACCTTGTGTGGGGGACTTCGTCACTTAGGATGTGATAATTGGTAATTGAATGCCTTGTACGTGAGGTGAC
>MU757905.1:37754-62612 GCA_026770625.1 Nicotiana glauca
ACATATATATATTTTGAACTGCACAGGTTTATGTGAGTGTCTGGTCCTAGCCTTGTCACTACTTTGCCGGGATAGGCTAGGCACTTACCAGTATATGGGGTCGGTTGTGCTGATGCTACACTCTGCGCTCTTTTTGCACAGATACAGGTTTCGGACAGCAACAGTAGCAGTAGTGCGAGTGTTGGTACTTTAGAGACACCGAGGTAGCCTTGCAGGCGTCCGCAGGACCCGTTATCTCCTCTATTTTTGCTTTCAGTCTGTTATCTCATGTATTCGAGACAAACAGTTTTATATTTCTTTTAGACAGTTATGTGTAGTACTCTTAGCAGTTCGTGAGCTAGTGACACCAGGTTTTGGGTAGTGATATGTTTCAAAACTTCCGCATTGTTATATTATTTGGTTAAACATAAAAGTCTTCCGCATTTATTTAATTGTTGATAGTATTTTATTGGTGATGTTGATGGAGGATGTGTAATGTTTGGCTGGCCTAGCTCCGTTAGTAGGCTCCATCACGACGCCCGATGGTGGGATAAATCCGGATCATGACATAGATGGACTGCAGACTATAAGTATCTTGGTCATCAAATAAAGCTTGTTCTAGTACCTGAGGCAATTCGATTTGAAGATTTTATTAAACAAGTCTTTGAAGTTATTGAATTGGATAGAGACAAGTTTGAAGCAATGATATGGTTTGATATCAACCTGGGAACAAGCAAGGGAATGCTTCTATCAAAAAATTTAGATCTTCACACATGTATAGAGTTACTAAAAAGTCATTCACTCTTCAAGGGATGTCGTTTCATTGTTGATGTTTCGGAAAGATTTTTTGGATCTATAAGCACCTTTGAACATGTCAACAGAGAAAATCAACATGACAATCAAAACAACTGCCAACAGATAATGGAAATAGATATGGTTAAAGCTCAACCAATAACTGAAGAGGTGCTTCAAACATTTGATTATATTCAAGTGGAAGGACAAAGCATTATAGAGATTGATAACGAACAAGCTTTGGGTATTCAAGTCTTAGAGAGTTCACCGGTAATAGAAGAAGTATCTGAAAAAACCTCTACTCAACTAACTAGACGAAGCTCAAATTTGAAGCAAAAATAATCCCTAACTACGATATTAAGAAAAAATGCTTCGTTGGATGAAATAAAAGTGGGATCAATATTTGATAAAAAGAAGAGTATAATTAGCTATTTTTCGAATATAGCAATTAAAGGACATTTTGAATTCAAGGTTATTATATCAAGCTCAACAAGATATTCGTTGAAATGCAATGATGATAGGTGTGGGTGGTGTATGTGTGCTTTCAAAGTTAAAGATTCTACACTGTTCAAGATAGTAACGATTGAGAAAAATCATGACTGCTCAGTTAACACTATGAAAGCTGATCAAAGGCATGCAACTTCAAAGTTGATTAGTGGTTACATTATTGACAATCTTTGAGACCCAAGATTTAAAGTTACACCAGCTTTTGTAATGGCAGAAATGCAAAAATTGCATGAACTAGACATTGGGTATCACAAGGCGTGCCGTGTTATTCAACGTGCTTCAGCTTTAATAAGAGGAACACCTGAAGAAAATTATGAACTATTGTCTTCATACTTGTATATGATGAAAAGTAGAAACCCGAGAACATATACTAACATAAAGATAGACGACAACAACAGGTAAACAATAAAAAAGAGATTATTAGTCTGTTTCATAAACTTTAAGACATGTTGTCCTTAACCAGTGAAAAGTTTAAGGACGCGTTGTCCTAAACTTTGATGTGAGCAGTCAAAAAGTTAAGGACACTTGGTCCTTAACTTAGTGCAAGTTAAAAAATTAAGGACCTGGTGTCCTTAACTTTTGAACTTGTAACTCTAAGTTCAGGACTCCATGTCCTTAACTTTTTAACTTGTAACTCTAAGTTAAGGACCAAGTGTCCTTAACTTTTGAGCTTGTTAGTCTAACTTTAGGGCTACATGTCCTTAACTTTTGGGCTTGTAACCTGAAATTTAGGACTACCTGTCTTTAACATTTGACCTTTTTAGTCTAAATTAAGTACCACATGTCCTTAACTTCTGTTAACCTTCTGTTATATTGTATTTTCAAGTTTCTTTATATTTTTTATGCATATGGATCATCAATAATTGGTTGGAATCATTGTAGACCAGTGATTGTTGTTGATGTAAATTTTTTAAAGTCAGAATTTTGTGGTGTTTTAATGATTTTAGTTTCAAAGGATGCAAATAACATAATTTTCTCACTAGCCTTTGGAATTGCAGAATGTAAAAATAACAATTCCTATGAGTGGTACTTTAGTGAGCTTCCCAATGAAATTGGGAGTCGTGAGAATTTAATTTTTTTTCTCAGACAGGCATCAATCTATTGCATATGTCATTGCAAAGGTATATCCTGAAAGCCACCATGGTATTTGTATCTATCATTTGGAGCAGAACCTAAAGCAAAGGAAAGTGAAAAGTAAGGTCATAGAACTTTTCCAAAGTGCTGCAAGAGTGTACATTTACAAAGAATTTGATCTATACATGTCAGATATAGCAAAAGTATATAAGAAGACTTATGACTACTTGATGGAAGAACCACCAGAAAGGTGGGCACGTTCTTGTAGTCCACAACGAAGATATGACATGCTCACAACAAATACAATTGAGTCAATGAAATTCTGTGCTATTAGAAGCAAGGGAGCTGCCTATATTAAGAATGATGGATTTCATCCAAGTGAAGCTACAACATTGGTTTTATGAAAGAAGAAATTAACCAGAAGGAACTTTTTATGATATTTTTATTGGGTAGAAGAGGAATTGAAGAAAAAGATAGATTTAGCATTTACTTTGAATGTAACCATTATGTTCTTTGTTTATCTTATTATTTTAATGATAATTTAACATAATGTACTAATTTATAATTTTTCAACGTTGAAGGTCTTCCCTGTTAATTCATGGCATTCTAGAGTTGAGAAAGAGGGAATTACTTTCTTGATGGACTTAAACAAAAGGACATGTGATTGTTTTCAGTTACAATTTGATGAATTACAATGCATACATGCAATTGCAGTTATCAAGAAGAGAAATATCAAGAAGTCCAACTTTTGCTCGCACTGGTACTTAAAGGAATCTTGGATGAAAACATATGAAAGACAAATACATCCTGTAGGACATACTGATTCTTGGATTGTACCAGAGAGTGTTAAGTCATAAATTATTAAACCTCCAAATTTCTAAGTGCCACCAGGTAGAAGGTGGAAGAAAAGGCATATTCCAGCTACCGAGTCATCAAAAATAACATTCAAATATGGTCGTTGCAGAAGAATTGGTCATAATAGAACAACTTGTATATATTCTCCAGCAGTCCATCCATTTTCAAGGAAACATAGGGAATTGTAGATATATCCACTTATGTTTATCTACTCTATAAGGTTTTTGGTATAAATTGGATTCATTTAGATTGTTTTTATTTGAGCAGATGTCCTGAATTGTCAACGTTTGTTTGCACTTACATGCTTTTTGTTTCTATTGAATTCCAAATCCAAAAGTTAAGGACACTTGGTACTGAACTTTGATGTCTAAGTTTAAAAGTTAAGGATACTTTGTCCTGAACTTTGAATTCCAAGTTAAAAGTTTAAGGACACTCGATCCTTAACTTTGACTTCCAATTTCAAAAGTTAATGACACTTGGTCCTGAATTTTGAGTTCCAATCTCAAAAGTTAAGGACACTTGGTCCTGAAGTTTGAGTTCCAAGCTTTAAAGTTAAGGACACTTGGTCCTTAACTTTGAGTTCCAAGTTCAAAACTTAAGGATACTTGGTCCTGAACTTAGAGTTTCGGGTTCAAAAGTAAGGACACTTGGTCCTAAAGTTTGAGTTCCAAGTTCAAAAGTTAAGGACACTTGGTCCTTAACTTTGAATTTCAAGTTCAAAAGTTAAGGACACTTGGTCCCGAACTTCAAGTTTCAAGTTCAAAAGTTAAGGACAGATGGTCCTGAACTTAGACTTAAAAGTTAAAAAGTTAAGGACATTTGGTCCTGAACTTCCATTTCAGTATCCTTAACTAATACTTACAATCTCAATACATTTAATTTAGGAATTGCAACAAATCAATACTTGACAGAAACAAAGAAATTAATAACATGATGCCTTCATATTACTTCTAAAACTGTAATTTGGCATAGTTGTGACAAAAAATTATGTTATGCAAACAAAATAAAAGTGTCTTGTGATCAGTTTACAAGATATTTTAGAATTCATATGGATTCTTTACAGCAATTTTATACAAAAAATTAACTACAGCTAACTTTCTTTACAACTAAACTACAATTCCTTTGGGCAGGAAGTTTCATTTTCATTATCATAATCATCGCCAACATCTTTTGGTGGTATATCATAACTAGAATTTATTTTTCACTCTCCATGTGCCTAAAGATTTACTGCAAGTTCTTTTCTAAAGTTTGTTATTTCTTCAAGTTTGGTATTCCTCCACATCATTTCCCATCGTCAACAACTCCACATACTTGATAAGGAATGCACCACAATCAGTCCTAAGAAAAATGTAAGATATAGAGTCAATTAAATAATATCTTTAATAAAATAAATCTAAAGTACATATAAATTTATAGCAAATGACAACATGTACGATCTAGTTTGGTGTGGTGATCTTTGCCACTGAATATCAAATTTGTTGAATGCATTTTCAAAAGACTTGTAATTTTTCTCAAACTGTGAGAACTTTAGCAAGTAGGGGATCATGCGTACATATATTTCAATATGATTCATTCCTGCCTCATATGGCTCACTATATATAGAACTGTACACATCAATCTTTTTCTCATTCAAGTCTAATACTCCCAAAATAAAATGTGTCATAGCATCATCATCTTCTAAAGGAAGGCGACATGGAAAAAAGATTTTGCCAACCTCTGTCCAAGAAATTCCACATCTACGACTGTCACCCTACACATATGGAGTTAGAAACAATTGATTATCACCACATCAAAACTCATCTATAGCATCTTCATTGAAATCCTTATATACAAGTAGCATATAGTTATCAAAAAGTATATCCGTAGTTGTGCAATAAAAAGGATGGGTGCAAGGGTGGTAGCATTCCTTCTTTCTCAAATAATACAGGGCAATGTCAATATGCTTCATAAAAAGTCAATAAAATAAAACAAATCCTTAAGTCATAAATAATAAAAAAAAATTAAGAATAAAGAAAATAAATGCCTTGGGAATTATCAAACCTTATCATCAAGTACAAAGCTACTATCTGAAATCTCAAGGAAGAAGATTTTGCTATTGATTTTTTGATGGTACAATTTATATGGATTCTTTCTTACACCATTATCGTCAGAATAAATATCAGTTTCTCCCATGAAAATTTTAAAATATCAAAGTTAAAATTTAGTCCTCGTTTCCTAATTAAGGACATCTAGTCCCGAACTTAGACTAAGAAGCTCAAAAGTAAAGGACAATAGATCCTTAACTTAGGCTAAGAAGCTCAAAAGTTAAGGACAGGCAGTCCTTAACTTTGAGTTACAAGTTCAAAAGTTAAGGACACTTGGTCCTGAACTTCAAGTTTCAAGTTCAAAACTTAAGGACACATGGTCATGAATTTAGATTAAAAGTTCAAAAGTTAAGGACACTTGGTCCTGAAGTTTGAGTTCCAAGTTCAAAAGTTAAAGACACTTGGTCCTGAAGTTTGAGTTACAAGTTCAAAATTTAAGGACACTTGGTCCTGAACTTCAAGTTTAAAGTTCAAAACTTAAGGACACTTGGTCCTGAACTTAGACTTACAAGTTCAAAACTTAAGGACACTTGGTCCTGAACTTTGAGTTCCAAGTTCAAAAGTTAAGGACACTTGGTCCTGAACTTTGAGTTCCAAGTTCAAAAGTTAAGGACAAAAGGCCCTGAACTTAGACTTACAAGTTAAAAAGTTAAGGACACTTGGTCCTTAACTTTGAGTTCCAAGTTCAAAAGTTAAGGACACTTGGTCCTAAACTTATATTTACAAGTTCAAAAGTTAAGGACACTTGGTCCTTAACTTAGACTTGCAATCTCAAAAGTTAAGGACACTAACTTTAGGAATTTCAAGCTCAATACGCTTAGTCCTAAATTTAAAATTACAAGTTCAGGGCACGGATTTAAGTAATTAACAAATAATGAAATACATTTAGGGACTTACACTTTTTTGCAACCTTTCCTTTTCTCCTTGTCCAACCACCCAATGAATTTCTTCAATACGCTTGCATCATCTTTGGCATAACGAAAAATACACTTACGAGTATATTTTGATTTTATCCAGCCCGTATTCTTGGAAATATTTTCCTTGTGCGCCATCGATGTTCCTGTTTTTCTTTCCTTTTCAAAAGGAGATTTCAATTGCCAACTAAGCTTCTTATTCCTTTTCCCTCGACCAATATCCTCTTCAACATTTCCTTCAACCTCCATAGACAAACCCTCATCAATTCTCATTTGTGTAGTTGGAGGAGTAGGATTAAGAATAGAAAATGATGGACCATCAAAATCAATACTATCTCTCTTCCTTTTCCTAGTATATTGGTTAATGGCTTCATATTTCTTTTGCTCTGCAGACAACATTACATATACATTACTTTGTGGCAAGTCGTCAATTCTACAACGAATTGTCAAATGAAGAGACAAAAACTAAGGACATAATTTTTGAAATGTACAAGCAATTTCAATTATGAATATAATATTTAGGAGACAATCAATATCTGTGTTGTCCAAGCTGCCTTCTTGTACTTTTTCAACAGACAATCGAGCTGACATATTGGTTGCATTTTCTATCTTGCAACTATGCATTTTCTTTATCTTTCAACCGTTCTCCATGATCTTTGATTGCAAGTTCACAAGATTCTGCAAAATATTTACAAGAGCTAACACAATTAGTACTTGTTACTAATCTTTGATTAAAATAAACATGTATAAAATTTAAAAATACTTCGTCTAACATTTTGCAACTGTCAATATCATTCCAGTTAAATCATTATCTTCAATAGCATTTTCTTGGCTTCCAATATTATCGGTAAGAGAGCGAGGTGTAGAGAGATCATATATTCCTTCTATACATTTGAAAATAATCTCACATATGCTTGTTCCTTAGGTATTTTCTAAGTCTTGAGATTATCCTCCACTTCTCTCTTGATAGTCCACTCCATATTTTTCTCTTGCAGCTTCAAAAGATTCTGTAACATTTACAATTAATATCCTTTACTAATAGTTTATTAATACTAACATTCAATATATCATGAAAATTCCATCTAACCTTGATTGGCATCATTTTGATTTCCAAATTTCTCTTTAAGTGAGAGAGTGTCACGACCCAATTTCCTAACCCGGCCGTGATGGCGCCTCTCGTGAAGACAAGGCCAGCCAACTAACCCAAATTGTCTCTTTAACAATTATTAAACATAAATAAATAGATAAATACAGCTTAACGACAATAATAACAAGTGTTTACAGACCAACATAACCCGACCGGGGTATCACAAGTCACGAGCCTCTAAAGAAAACCTGAACACAACTAGTAGGGCCAATAATATACAAAATTAAATTCTGAAATTCTAAAGACAATGTCCGGTGCCACGAACGCTGGCGGTCACCTTGCTCAGCTACGATAGTAATACCTTCAATCCGCTAATATCCCGCTACTAGGTGATCAATACCTGTAGCTGCACGCGAGGTGCAGGGAGTAAAGTGAGTACTCCAACCCAGTGTGTAATAAAAGTAAATAATAACTGAGCAGTAAGAAATCACGTATAACAGATCATCATGCTATAAAGAAGTAGTGAAAAACCCTTTGAGAAATCAGTGAAGCTATGAAATCTTTGAAGAAACATTTTAGCTCAGTTTAAAGACTCTTTTGAAAAATACTTTTTTTTTAACAATTACGCAAATGAATACAGTAGCAATACTGCATATGAGCACAAAACTCCGCCCCTCGGACCCAACACTTAATGATCAAATAGTACCAGAACCGCAGATAACTGCCTCAAGAAGTATCACAAACAACAAACAATGAACAAATGCATGAATGCAATGCATATGATGGTACATTCCAGTACCCACTGCGGCACGCAGCCCGAGCCACTCATAATTATTTAACATCGACGACGCTCACTGGGGGTGTATACAGACTCTGGAGGGGCTCCTACAGCCCAAGCGCAATAACAAGCCATCTCGTGGCATCAATCAAATCTTGGTCAGTCATTTTTACCTGACCACTTTATATCACACAGTGTCATTGTTACCACTGTTTCAAGTCACATCATACAGTGTCATTGTTACCACTGTTCTAAATCACTGCTGCGGCGAGCAGCCCGAGCCACCCAAAATGTTTCAAGTCACATCACACAATGCCATTGTTACCACTATTTTAAATCACTGCTGTGGCGCGCAGCCCGAGCCACCCATAATCAGTCCAGAAAAATATCATAAGCCCCTTGGGCATTTATAAAACAGTATTTCTCAACCCGAAATAACATTTAAAATATCATTTGAGTTTTTAAAACTTAAAAATATGGCTGAGTTTGCAAAACAGTATTAAAAACCTTGGACTGAAACCAAATGATATGCAAAATAGGCTAAAACAATAATATCAATCCCCGAAGAGGTCTACAAGTCAGCACAAGGCCCCAACCAATGGCAACAAGCCCAATTCACAGTAATAAAGTATGTGTCTCAATCGTCAATATAATAGAAATAACACTCGGGATGGACCAAGTCACAATCCCCAATAATAAATGACCCCGCACTCACCATAGAATGCGTGTCACACCTCAATATATCATTTCGATGTGAAATCCGGGGTTTCAAACCCTCAGGATATCATTTACAAGCATTACTCACCTCGAACCGGTGAAATCTCTAGCACGCGACGCCTTTGCTCCTCAAATCGACCTCCACGCGCGTCGAATCTATCCAAAATTAGAGCGAATACATCACAATATGATAAGGGAACAATACCCAATCGAAAACAATCGAGAAAAAGAAAAAATCTCGAAACTAGCAAAACCCGAGCCCCGGGCCCGCTTCTCGAAAAATTACAAAATTCACATCACTGGATTCCTCGTCTCGCCACGAGTCCGTACATATCAAATTTACTTCCATTTCAGTATTCTTAACTAATATTTACAATCTCAATACACTTAATTTAGGAATTGCAACAAATCAATACTTGACAGAAACAAAGAAATTAATAACATGATGCCTTCATATTACTTCTAAAACTGTAATTTGGCATAGTTGTGATAAAAAATTATGCTATGCAAACAAAATAAAAGTGCCTTGTGATCAGTTTACAAGATATTTTAGAATTCATATGGATTCTTTACAGCAATTTTATAAAAAAATTAACTATAGCTAACTTTCTTTACAATTAAACTACAACTCCTTTGGGCAGGAAGTTTCATTTTTACTATCATAGTCATCGCCAACATTTTCTGGTGGTATATCATAACTAGAATTTCTTTTCCACTCTCCATGTGCCTAAAGATTTGCTGCAAGTTCTTTTCTAAAGTTTGTTATTTCTTCGGGTTGGAATTCCTCCACATCCTTTCCCATCGTCAACAACTCCACATACTTGATAAGGAATGCACCACAATAAGTCCTAAGAAAAATGTAAGGTATGGAGTCAATTAAATAATATCTTTAATAAAATAAATCTAAAGTACATATGAATTTACAGCAAATGACAACAAGTACGATCTAGTTTGGTGTGGTGATTTTTGCCACTGAATATCAAATTTGTTGGACGCATTTCCAAAAAACTTGTGATTTTTATCAAACTGTGAGAAGTTTAGCAAGTAGGGGATCATGCGTACATATAACATTTAAAATATCATTTGAGTTTCAAAACTTAGAAATATGGCTGAGTTTGCAAAACAGTATTAAAAACATTGGACTGAAACCAAATGATATGCAAAATATGCTAAAACAATAATATCAATCCCCGAAGGGGTCCACAAGTCGGCACAAGGCCCCAACCAATGGCAACAAGCCCAATTCACAGTAATAAAGTATGCGTCTCAATTGCCAATATAGTAGAAATAACACTCGGGATGGACCAAGTCACAATCCCCAATAGTAAATGACCCCACGCTCGCCATATAATGCGTGTCACGCCTTAATATATCGTTATGATGTGAAATCCGGGGTTTCAAACCCTCGGGATATCATTTACAAGCATTACTCACCTCGAACCGGCGAAATCTCTAGCACGCGACGCCTTTGCTCCTCAAATCGGCCTCCATGCACGTCGAATCTATCCAAAATTAGAGCGAATACATCACAATATGATAAGGGAACAATACTCAATCGAAAAACAATCAAAAAATAGCAAAAATCTCGAAACTAGCAAAACCCGAGCCCCGGGCCCGCTTTTTGAAAAGTTACAAAATTTACATCAATGGATTCCTCGTCTCGCCACGAGTCCGTACATATCAAATTTACCAAAATCGGAGTTCAAATGACCCCTCAAATCTCCATTTTAACTCTCTTAAGTTTCAAGCCCTAAACTACCATTTTTGCCCATAAATTACTTGAGTTTTCAGCTCTAATCCATGTATTAGCATCATAAAATCGAGTTTTAAGTTCAAGAACTTACCTTAAGTCGTTTCCACCTTGAATCCCTCTTTAATCTCCACCAAGAAGCTCTTAAAATGATCAACCATGGAGGAAAAATAACCTAAAATCGGATATAAACTGACTGCCCAGATTTTTCGGAATCACTGTTCACCCGTGCGGTTACTGTTCACGCGCGGGTTACTGTTCACTGCTGCTAAAAAAACACAGCAGCTGCCCAATAATTTGCAGCAGTTTTTGTTTCACTAAAATGGCTCTAAATCCGTCATATGAACTCGAAATTAGACGATTCTTATTCCTATGAGTCACAAATAATAATACGAATACAACTCTTCAATCGAAACTCAATTCGGAGCTCATTTTCCCAGTACGATACTCATTTCACTCGTTAAACAATCAACTCACATTTTGCGTCAAAAACCCAATCGCGACTTGATGAAATTAAACCAAAATTTCCAGATCAGTCCTATAATTCATTATCAAAATTTTGGAAGTCTCGAAATCAAATTTGGATATCTAGAACTAAAAATGAACCTTTAGATCATTACATACTTATGCTAAAAACAACAAAAATCTTCCAAAACTTATCCGAGCCTCATGGGATCCCAACAAAGTATACTAACAAGTCCCATAATATGACACAAACTTAGTTGCTCCTTTGAATCACCAAAAACAACGCAAAAATACTAAATTCACCTCGGATTCAAGCCTATGAACTTTGAAACTTATAACTTTCACATCCGATGCCGAAAAACGTCAAAACTAGTCCGAATAACCTCAAATTTTGCAGACAAGTCCAAAATAACATAATGAAGCTACAGCAACTCTCGGAATTCCATTCCGACCATCGGATCAAAATCTCACCTATCAACCGGAATTCGCCAAAATACTAACCTTGCCAATTCAAGCTTAATTCTACACCGGTCATCACAAAAATATTCCGGACACATTCCTAAGTCCCAACTCACCTAACGAAGCTATCCAAACCATAAAATTCATATTTCGAGCCCTCTAACACATAAATCAATATCCAGTTGACTTTTCCAACTTAAGCTTCCTTAAAAGACACTAAGTATCTCAAACCTTACCAAAATCATTCCGGTATGAATTCAAATTTGCACACAAGTCACATTCAATATTACGGACTTGCCCCAACTTTCAGAATCGCATTCCGACCCCGATATCAAAATTTCCACTTCCGGCCGAATTTTCTCAAAAACCTTCAAATTTCTATATTTAGCCAAATGACTTCAAAATGACCTCCGGACATCCGAATTCACTTCCGATCGCACTTCCAACTCTAAAATCACCATACGGAGATATTCCCAGACTCGGAATCCCAAACGGACATCTATAACACTGAAATGCCTTCCAACCCAAATTTATGAAATTCTTTTAAAATACTAACTTCCACAATATATACCGAAATGCTCACGGGTTATCCAAAACCAAATTCGGACATATGCCCAAGTCTGAAATCATCATACGAACATGCTGGAACTTTCAGATTCCAATTCGGAGGTTGTTTACTCAAAATTTCAATCTTAGCCATTTTCTTCAACTTAAGGTTGCCGCAATGAAAAGTTTCTTTCCAATTTGACTCCGAATTTTCCGAAATTCAACTCTGACCATATGTACAAGTCAATATACCTGAAATGAAGCTGTTCATGACTTCCAACTGCTGAACGACGTGCTAGATCTCAAAACGATCGGTCGGGTCATTACAGAGAGACGTAGAGAGATCATATATTCCTTCAACACATTTGCATACAATCTCACTTACACTTGTTCCCAATGGATTTTCTAAATCCTAAGATTGCACTCCACATTTACAAATTATTTCTATTACTTCTGTCTCTTTTGAATTTTCTTGGTCTTGACATTCTACTACATCTTGAACTTCCACTCTATAAATAGATTCTACATATATTTGTAATCACAAAAGAGTTTATATATATATTACGCTATTGAATATAAATTTCAATGACAACAAATTCAGGATCTATATCTAACCTTTCCCAATTTCAGTGCTAATATCAGTTTTATCTTCTAGATGCGCATCTCTATAATCGCTTTCATAATGATCTTCTGCATGCACATTTGTATCATCACATTGATTATCACCTGCATCTTTTTTAATTGGAACAGTAGGTTTTGTAACAACTGCATCTTTACTACTTGGAACTGTAGATTCTCTCTCTATGTTCCTTTCATCAGGTTTGACAAGAATCTTCAACAAAGTATCAATCTTTGATCCTAGGTCTTTCTTTAAATCATGTGAAAGAATTTAAGTTAAAAAGTTAAGGACAGGTAGTCCTAAACTTCAAGTTACAAGTTAAAAAGCTAAGGACATGCAGTCCTTAACTTCGAGTTCCAAGTTAAAAAGTTAAGGACAAACTTTGAGTTGCAAGTTCAAAAGTTAAGGACACTTGGCCCTTAACTTTGAGTTTCAAGTTCAAAAGTTAAAGACACTTGGTCCTAAACTTTGAGTTTCAAGTTCAAAAGTTAATGACACTTGGTCCTAAAGTTTTAGTTACAAGTTCAAAAGTTAAGGACACTTGGTCCTGAACTTTGAGTTGCAAGTTCAAAAGTTAAGGACACTTTGTCCTTAACATTGAGTTCCAAGTTCAAAAGTTAAGGACACTCGGTCCTTAACTTTGAGTTCCAAGTTCAAAAGTTAAGGACACTAGGTCCTGAAGTTTTAGCTATAAGTTCAAAAGTTAAGGACACTTTGTCCTAAACTTTAAGTTGCAAGTTAAGAAGTTAAGGACACTTGGTCCTTAACTTTGAGTTCCAAGTTCAAAAGCTAAGTGCACTTGGTCCTTAAATTTTAATTCCAAGTTTAAAAGTTAAGGACACTTGGTCCTTAACTTTGAGTTCCAAGTCCAAAAATTAAGGACACTTGGTCCTGAATTTCAAGTTTCAAGTTTAAAAGTTAAGGATACTGGTTCTGAACTTAGACTAACAAGCTCAAAAGATTAGTACATGGTGTCCTTAACTTAGAGTTACAAGCACTGAATCAAATGATATTACCTTAATGTCATTTTGAATCTTTGTTTATGATATAGCTATTTTTTGATTTATTCTAGTAACTGCTGTGCGCTTATCCTTTGTAAACTTCTCCGTATCTCTGAATCAAAAACCATAAACAAAAAAGTCTTTTAGCGAAAATAGTCAAATAAAAAACTAATGCTATTCAAAGTCAGAAAATCTCCTTTAACAATTCCTTAAGCAAGGCTTCATCAAATTTTGTGGAGGAAGGTATTGAATTTTGATCTTGAGATAATGGCTCATTCACACTAGCATGCCGCATCTTGTTCAATAGAAACAAATGGTACCACCTTGATCAACTTATACGCCTATTATATAAGAAAAAAAATGTAAGTTTACATAACTAAAACACATAAACAAAAAAAATTGCTAGTAATCGGATTAACTTACATTTTCATTATGGAAGTATTTTTTACATAGAGAATCATAATGTAGAGATTTCATATTTGAATAACATAACATCCGAGGATACCCACATTCTTTGAAGTTCACAAATTATTTTTCCTGAAAAATTGGGAATACTTCCATCATCCTAACACAAAAAGCGAAACGAAAGCCAAGTATAGTATTATTGTCCTTGTCTTTATCTTTCTCTTTCTCTTTCTCTTTCTCATTCTCATTCTCATTTTCATTGGGTTTCAAACAAGTATTCAATGATTTTACTAAAGTTTCATAACAAAGAGAGACCCACTTGAAAGAAGAGCAGAGTTCATTGTCATCTACAATTTTCATTAGCTGCTTGGACACATTCGAATTCTTCCGCTTCCCCATAAAAATAGATTCAACAAAATAAATTGTTGCCAACTTCACCGCATCATCGTCGCTACTTAAAAATGATACAGGTGTACCACTGGGTGACTAGTAATAAAATTAAACAAATCGCTAACTCAATTCTATCTTTTTCCAGGGAAGTTGACTTTCAAAAGCCTATTCTTTTTTCACGCAAAACTGTGAAGTCCACTGAAGAAGAACATTTTAAACCAGTAATTATATGAAACGCTTCACGTGTAAACTTTACTTCATAGTCAAAAACATTGAATGTCATCGAATTAGGTTCATTGCTTACAATTTTTGAAAGCAACACACAATGAAAAAGTTTAAAATAGAACTTCACAGTTTGTAATCGGAAAAAGTTTTCAAAAATACCATCCCTCAACTTTTTCCATTTCCTGTTCGATAAGAAACCTTTTATAGTTTCCATATACTGTAAATCTCATTCTAATAGCACACTATTACGCCAAACATTTAACTCGAAAACACGATCTCCTTCCATTAGCACAGTACAAAAAAGAAAAAAGAACATAAAAAATTAGGACTAAAATCCAGGACCTAAGTAAAAGGCATCTTAAAGTTAAGGACTTAGAAGTTCAAAAATTAAGGACACTTGGTCCTGAACTTAAAGTTTAAAGTTCAAAAAGTTAAGAATATTTGGTCCTGAACTTTGACTTATAAGTTCAAAAGTTAAGGATACTTGTGCCTGAAGTTTGAGTTCCAAGTTCAAAATTTAAGGATACTTGGTCCTGAAGTTTGAGTTCCAAATTCAAAAGTTAAGGACGCTTGGTCCCGAATTTACAGTTACAATTTCAAAAGTTAAGGACACTTGGTCCTTAGCTTTGAATTCCAAGTTCAAAAGTGAATTACACTTGGTCCTGAATTTTGAATTACAAGTTCAAAAGTTAAGGACACTTTGTCCTGAACTTTGAATTCCAAGTTCAAAAGTTAAGGAAACTTGGTCCTTAACTTTGGTTTCCAAGTTCAAAAGTTAAGGACACATGGTCCTGAAGTTTGAGTTCCAAGTTCAAAAGTTAAAGACACTTGGTCTTTAACTTTGAGTTTCAAGTTCAAAAGTTAAGGACACTTGGTCCTGAACTTAGAGTTCCGAGTTCAAAAGTTAAGGACACTTGTTCTTGAAGTTTGAGCTCCAAATTTAAAAGTTAAGGACACTTGGTCCTGAACTTTGACTTACAAGTTCAAAAGTTAAGGACGCTTGGTCCTGAACTTCGACTTCCAAGGTCAAAAGTTAAGGACACTTGGTCCTTAACCTTTATAGAAGCACAGTTAACTAAAAATTCATAAACATAGTTAGCTTATGAATTCGTACGAATATTTTTATGAAATATCCTTACATATATTGATTGAACCACAAACACATTTCAATACATAAAGTTCTGAATAACTTCTTAACAATAATCTGCTCCTTATTCCACACTGAATCAAGTTATAATCATTATTCTTGAAATTTCACAAATACTTGATGCCAAACACAACATTGATCGCGATTACAGTTATACAAAAAGAAAAATACATAAAAGCAAAATAAAAATTATACCAGTTTGCTGGTTCGATGGAAAGAAGATGACAAAGGAGAACAGATTAAGTGCAACAAACTACACGCAGAGAATCGCTGGGCAGGAACAAAATCGAACAATGATTTGCATGTAAGAAACAATACTTACTAAGGGAGCGAGAAATTTGCCTCTATATTTTTTGCTCTCAAATTTTGCCTCTAAACATATAAAATAAAGGTTTTGGAATATATCAATAGAAGAAAGGGTAAAACTGTCTTTTCAAAATAATTTTAATAGAGTTGAATTGATGGATAAGAAATAAATATCACCGAGCCCAGCAACCCATGTTATGGCTTGGGCCACGTGACCCAACTCTGGGCTTGGATAGGGCAGGCCCTATCCCATAAAGTGGCCCAACATTCCACCACATTGTTGCCCCCACTTGGGTTACAAGCCCATGTTACTGGGCTCGTCTAGCAATATTGTCTCGTGCTCTATTATAGGGCAGGCCATGCTATGGCTTGGGCCACGTGACCCAACTCTGGGCTTGGATAGGGCAGGCCCTATCCCATAAAGTGGCCCAACATTCCACCACATTGTTGCCCCCGCTTGGGTTACAAGCCTATGTTACTCGGCTCGTCTAGCAATATTGTCTCGTGCTCTATTATAGACTAATGAGAACTAACTTTCATTATCGGTGTGGGATGTATCTTTCGTGAATTATTTCATACTTCATAGTGTAGTAAAAACTATATATGTTGTTTTGAAATTCATGATTTGCATTATTCAGTTCAATAAGCATTTTTTACATTATTGCGCCCAAATTAATAAACTATCAATCTATTAAAAGGAAAAACCATAACCAGATTGATTTATCCACGCATAAATATTCAGTTCGATTAAGCATTTTTCTTAGGAAGCATTTTCATAAATCAACAATGTAGTCTATCTGTTTAATGCTTTATTTTTCTAATTCATTCTCAGGACTGTGCTACCGATCTAGCTAGTCAACTTTATATGCTTTCTTCTTTTTTTCCTTCTTCTTCTTCTTCTTCTTCTTCTTCTTCTTCTTCTTCTTTACTCGATTTTCAATATCTGCATCGCAGCCATAACTAATCCGGATTTGCATCGCATATGTCACGACCCAATTTCTCCTTCCGTGAACTGTCATGACGGCACCTAGTCTCTACGACTTAGTAAGCCTAACACATTGTGAAAATGAAACAAAAGCAAGAACATTAACTACATACAGACAATTGTCTAATAAGCAACTAAATGTTACTCGGCTTATACAATAATCACTTTTCCCAAAACCCAGAATGTCGCCAGTCACAAGATTCTAAGAGTTTCTAAGTGCTCTATACATGAATGTCTGAGAAAACAATGGGGAAATTAACACAAGGGGATAGAAGGGGACTCCGAGGTCTTTGGACGCAGCAGATGTACCTTGAAGTCTCCCGAAACCACAATCACGCAGCTTGACTCGAGGCTAATAGCTAGTACCTGGATCTACACATGAAAAAATATGTACAGAAAAAGGCTTGAGTACACCACAACGGTACCCAGTAAGTGCCAAGCCTAACCTCAGCCGGGTAGTGAGAGATCAGGTCAAGTCCCTACTGGTATAAATATAATAAAATATAACAGAAAGAAATATTGCAGTAAAAATAAATACTAAAATTTAACCAGGAAATAGGCATAGAAGAACAACGGCTCATAAACACAAGAGTAACAATAGGGAATCTGCCGGGATACCGTCCCGTAGTTCCAAACATAAATGTGCAGGAAGATCTGCCGGAATACCATTCCGTAGTCCCAAAGTAAATATGCGGCTCAACTAATATAAACAACAGTTATAGTGAGAAAAACCTATAGTTTAGACTAAGTTCAAATCAAAGGAAAAGCAGGTGATTTCACTACACATGCTCCACAGAGTTCAAATAAAATTAAAACACGCAGGCATGCTTTTCTAATCTAAATAGGATAGTACATATGCTAGTGTAGTTCAAACAAGGAGAAAACATGTTATGACTAAGTAAAAAATGGAGTACGTACTCGTCACCTCACGTACACGGCGTTCATACATCAAACAGTACCAAATCTTAAAGGGAGTTTCTCGACACAAGGTTAGGCAAGCCACTTACCTCGAACCCGGCTCAATCAATCTGAATCAATGCTCTTTCGACGAATATCTGGATTCGGATTGCCCCATCTAGTTGATGATAGGCTATGATTACGTATTTTAGTCGCTTATTACACTATAATTTACTGCACTTTAATTGAGTTTGAGCTTTAATCACTAGTATTTTTCACTAACGGTGTGTTTTATGACTTGTATGAGTGATTCCGATCTATGTAGATGTTATGGAATGAATTCAAGTGATTTGGAGCTTTCCAACCATATATTGCATACTGTGTAGTAAAATGTATATAACTTTTCTCTCAGAACTCCATTTGAGTTCAACAATATATAGTTGGAAAGACGATTCAAAGGTGTACAATGTTCATGTTTTACATTTTTCAAAATTTCAAACAGAAAAGGGTGAAAAGTGCACAGCCACGCACTGCCCGCGTATGTCAAGCAGCACACTGACAAAAATGTGCGGTCAATCCGCGGTTGATCCGCGACCGCGCACGTCTTGTCCGGGAAAGTATTCTTTTTCGGGTAAAAGAAAGTGTAATTATTTGGGCCCGGACCTACTTGGTATATATACATAAAAAAGAGGTATTTTGACTAACTTTTGACACACTTTAGACCTAAGGAGGCTAAGGAGATGAGAGATCCGACCTAAGGAGGCAAGAACACACTAGGAGCAAGGCGGAGGATTCTTCTACGAGTTTTTCACTTCCTTCTTCCTATTTTCATTATTGGTTATGAATTCTAGTATTATAGTTATTCGTACTATTATGAATAGATAATCTGTTATCTAAGGGTTTTGATGGAACCTTTTGTAGGATAAATTCTTATTATGTTTTAATATAATTGAGCCGTTAGATTTCTCTACTTGTTCAACTACATTATTATTGTGGTTGGTTGAAGAGTTCTCAATTGATTGTGCCTATTTAGTGTATATTACTCGGGATAAAGTGCATATTTAGGAACAACATCACTCCTAACGTATATGAGGGATCAATACGCAAGGTTTAAAGGAGGGATTAGGGATAACGAAACCTATCCGAGTGAGCCATACTTAATACCATCTAGCGTAATTCGGGAGAATATTTATAGTAATTTATGGTAATTACTTAGAAGAGAGTTACGACAGTCAGAGTGCTCATGATCGGTAGAGAAGACTTAGGCAATTCTATAGAAAACGTAGTGGAAAGGATTCTGACAATAAGGGAAATCATAACTCTAGACCTCCTTAATCTTGTCTCAAATCCTTATCCTTGTTAATTGATAGTTTTATTGCTTTCTAGTATTTGTTAGTTAATTAAATAAAAATAAAAATAATATTTATAATTAAAAAATTTTTTGGACTTGTGTTTCTTAGCAATATTGAACAACTGTAGTTAAGCCTTAGTTCTTTGTAGGATTCGGCTCCGAACTTGTAAATCAGATTGTATTTACAACGACTGTTAGTCCTTTCATAAGGAAAAGTTGGGTGTGATCACTAGCTAAATCAATTACATAACATAAATATAGATACAAGAAACCAATCTAGCTAATGAAATCAAAGCTAAGGCAAGAAAATAGAAAAACACCCAAAAAATTTCCACGGGCCCACGTCTCGAAATCGGGTAAAAGTCACAAGATATGACGCTCATTCACTCACGAGTCTAACCATACCAAATTTACTCAAATTTGATACCAAAATCTCGAACAAAACCACAAACTTCGACCTAAGAACTTTTCTGAAATTTCTCTAAATTTTTATGCCAAATTCGAAATTAATAATAGATCAGTGGAATATAACCAAAATCAAGTTAAGAATCGTTACACAACCGATATCTCTTAAAATCTCTCAAAATCTCGTCCAAATCCGAGCTCCCAAACTCAAGTTTTGATAAAAATGGCTAACCCTCGATTTTGAAATGTTTATATTATGCCTAGGTACTCATACTACGGGATCCCGGAACATCTCATGCAATTGCGGAGAACAAAATCCCAGCCTTTTAAAAATATACTACGTGAACGTGGATCCATGCTCGCTAACGCATACCACTGCCCAGCTAACCTACGCGATCGTGAAACACTCCATGTGGCCGCGTGGAGCAAATCCTCTCACTGCCCAGCCTCATCTCTTCAGCGCTGTGAACGCGGAAGGGCTATGCGTTCACGTATAGATGGTTATGCAAACATCGCGAACGTGGAGGAGCTCTTGCGATCGCATAGAACAAAACGGGGACTGCCCAATTCAAAGCTTCGCGATCGTGTCTTCCCTTACGCGATCGCGTAAGAGAAAACCAGAACTGAAAACACCAGAAATTATGCAATCCTTTCGAGTCCAAAACTAGTCTGTTAAGCATCCGGAACTCACCCGAGGCCCCCGAGACCTCAACCAAACATACCGACCAATACTAAAACACCATACGAACTTAGTTGAGGCAAACCACATCAAACAAAGCTAAAAACACAAATCATCCTCTGATTCAAACTTAATGAATTTAAAACTTCCAAATTAGACAACCGATGCCGAAACCGACCAAACCACGTCCAATTGATCCCAAATTTTGCACACAAATCACATTCAACACTATGGACCTACTCCAACTTTCGAAATCGAAATCCGACCCCGATATCAAAATTTCCACTACCGACCCAAAACTCCAAAAATTTGGCTTTCGCCATTTCAAGCCTTAATGAGCTTCGGACCTCCAAAACACAATCCGGACACGCTCCTTGTAGACATGTAATTTTTGACCCTCCCCAAGATTTTATACATTTTAGCATAAAATATGTAGTTTAGGCTTAGTATCGTTATTCTAAATAGTGTTGACTCTTTTACTTTATTTTATCACAAAAATAAAAATTATGAAAAATATATATATATATAATTTTTTTCTTTTGTTTAGCTAATTATTATTTTATCTTGTAACTTTTAGTTTATCTACCTTACATAAAATTCAAAAATACAAACAAAAAAAAAAGTTTCACTTTGTCTTCAGGAATATTATTTTAATTTTGCAATGATTTCAATCTAATTCCATTTTTATTTTTATGATATTCGAAAAATACAAAACATAGGTTTATTTTAACGGTTAGTTTTATTTTAATATTTATTTTACTTAAATAGGATTAATTAGTAAATAGATAGTATATTTAGTCTTGTTCAATGAGAAAAAAATAAAATTTGGGCTCAAACAACCCATTTTTTAGGCCTAATTTTCGGACCCTTAGATCCAAGCCAAATACACAACACTTTAAAAGAGACCCCTTCTTCGAGTCCGGAACCTAATTGTTATTTTTTTTAACTTAAAGTACATTAATAAGTGTAAAAAAATAGTTACCTTTCTATATATAACATTTAAATACAAGACGTTATATCTTAATGGTAACTTTTGCCATTAAGGTATAACGTCTTGTATTTGGACGCTATATAGCCTCACGATTTGACTGACATATATAGCGTTTTAAATTTATACGCTATACATATAGCGTACAAAAAAAATATGCTATGGGAGAGGGGTGCCAGATCGGCTTCTCCCGTTACCTGCTTTCTTTTATTTACCCCCATCACGACAACTCACAGATTTACAAAAACAAAACTCATCATTTCTCTGCACCCAAATAAACCTACCATCAATAATAGATTCACAAAATTTTGTAAATTTTTTAATATATATACAAGAAAATGAACAAAAATTGTTGGTTCAAATGAACCTGTAACTTAAGTGCTAGATTCGTCCATGCTTAAGAAAATTAGATTAGGTCATTAGATTTGTAATATCCGTTCAGATTTTCACATTTTAAACGTTGAGTTGTCTCTAGGATAAGCGCAAATAATACGAAGAGATGAATAAATAAGCAGTTTACTTCTGAATATTGACAGTGTAAAATTTTCTTACACTTCAAGTTAAAAGTTATTCTCTCCGGTTCACAATAAGTGAACAATTTTTCTTTTTATTTTGGTCCAAAATAAGTGCTCATTTATATAATCAAGAAAAAATTCAATTTATTTTTTCAAAATTACCTTTATGTACGTATCCCTAAAAAGTCTTTTACTTCTCAAATTAAATTATACTGTAACATTTAATTAAGATAGTTTAGTCACATTAATTATTTTTGTCTAAAATTTAATATTTTCTTAAAGGGTGTGCTAAAGGCAAATTGATCACTTAATGTAGACCGGAGAGAGTACCACAAGAACAAGTTTGACGGTGCAAGTAAAAAATTACACTTCTGAATATTGGCAGTGAAAGTTTGCTTATCATGAATAAATAAGTAGTTACATTGATTTTCAACGTTCTTTGTTTATAGTAAGTCTAATTTAGCAACCTAAAAAATAAAATAAGTACCTTATCAGTAATAGGTAAAGTACATTAAAAAAGTAAATAAGTCTGTACTACCACCTACAGAAGTTAAATCCTTAAAAAGAAATAAATTCCTATATTCTTCTCATTTCTAGGTAGTGGATATTTTGGAATTAGATTGCACGAGTCTCAACTAATTTATCGGCAGTCTGCTACACATTACAAGATCATATTGACCGTAGTTATAATTTGGAACCTTTTCTTTTCTCTTACCAGTACCTTAGTTGGAGAAGCGGATCAGGCACCCCTCTGTCATAGCGTGTTTTTTTATGCCATACGTATAGCGTATAAATTCTAAACGATATATATGTCAGTCAAATCGTCAGATTATATAGCGTCCAAATACAAGACGTTATACCTTAAAGATAAAAGTTACCGTTAAGGTACAACGTCTTGTATTTGGATGTTATATATAGAAAGGTAATTTTTTTTCCACACTTATTAACGTACTTTGAGTCCAAAAATATAACAATTGGGTTCCGGACTCCCCCTTCTTCCTCTTCAACCTAGACCTAGACGTACGCTAAAAATAGAAAATCCCTAGAGAACAAAAAACGGCAGCCTTCATATCTTCTAATTCAACTCTAAAAAGGGGACCTGGCAGCAATTCTTGAATTCAAAAAATTGAGTAAAGCAAGCAAGCAACAGCTCAAGTCGGACCTACTATTTTAAGCACAGAGACAGAAAGTTTGGGCAAGCATAGGAAGATATATATCTTTGACATTGACATTCCAGGAAAGATAGACATTTCAAAGAATCAAAGACTCTAAGCTAGAACGGCGAGAACCTAATTCCAAATAGAGAAAACGGCCATCTCACTTTCCTTACACAAATCAGCCTCCTCACTTTCCCGTTTTCTCATCTTTCTTAAAAAAATATTTGGTTTTTAAAATTCTATAAGCTCGCCCAGATTGGGAAGTTTTGGTTGGTTAGTGTATTAATCCGGAAGGTTCATCGAAGTTAACTGAAATCCTTTTTTGCCGAGTCTTATCGAAAGTTGAGTATTGAAACTCGAGGTTCGGTTCATAATTTTGGTGTTTTTGTTCAAAGTTGTTGCTTTTTTTAGATCGATTGATTTGCAATTTTCAGCTTTGTTCATTAATAAAAGATCATTTCTCAATTTTCATTCTCATTTCATTTTATTACGGTAGCTTGGTGCGCATATTGGTTGAATTTTGATTCTATGTTGTTTGAGTAATATGTCTTATTTTTCATTTAAATTGTTTTAATTAGTTTTTATTTCGATTGTGATGTATGTAGTCTTGGTTCTTGAATAAATATTTTTAATTGGGTAGATGGAAAATTGGAGTTGTTTCTTTCTTGGCAAAGAATAAGAATGGACCATAAGGTGGGTCTTGGACCATAAGAAATCTGGCCAAGTAATAGATCATGTTAGCTGGCCTATTTGCTTCCCAATAATATCTTGTTCATAAATTTGGCATCACAACAATCTCAAAGATTAGAAAAATAATTAAATGCGCTAGTTGCTTTAGGCGCGATTAATAAATAAAATATCGTGACTATGGGTACGGTTCCCGTGGCATAGTCATGATATATAATTCCCAATTCGGGTGTACATTTCATATGACCCAACCATAACTTCGAATATTAATAAAAATAAACATGTTATAGATCGCGGGTACGGTTTCCGTGATACGGTTCGCAACGTGTACAAAAATAAATAAGTGTACGACAATCGTGACTTATTCCAGAAATAACTTCATAATTAATTAAAAGCGATTATAAGAGTTAAAAATGCACAATAGGTTTAAAACATGTAGTATATCAGATAATTAGGCCAATATTAATAGTTTAAGCGACCATGCTAGAACCACGGAACCCGGGAATGCCTAACACCTTTTCCCAGGTTAACAAAATTCCTTACCTAAATTTTTGGTTTTGCAGACTTTTAAATAAAGTCGATTTTTCTCGATTTGGGATTTAAAAAAAAACTGGTGACTTGGGACACCATAATAAATTATCCCAAGTGGCGACTCTAAATAAATAAAAATAATTCCATTTTGATTTATGTCATTTTAATTGGAAAAACTCCCCTATCTCCCTGCGGGCCGATCCTGTTGCAGCAAAATAATGTACTTTTCAATGACTTTGCAAATACTGACTATTTTTAATGACCTGTCCGAAAACTGGCTAGTACATGTTATTTTAACAATTTCTTTAAAGCCTAGGAAAGTAAGAAATGCTTTATACATAGAATTTTAACTATACCATATATGAAACCTTATTACCCTAAATGTGCATAGTTTGTTAATTACCCGCCCAGTCCACGTTTTACCTACAAATTTTGTACCATTCGACTATTAGGCATTAACAGGGCAGAATATTCCCTAAAAAAAGGGGCTAAAATTAAGGAGAGAATCTTGGTGTTAATTGATTCTACATTAAATTCAATTTTTAAAAAGGGAAAGGAGATTT
>MU757905.1:63221-108669 GCA_026770625.1 Nicotiana glauca
AAAAAAAGAGGTCAAAGAATTTCGAACTCTCTGCCATTATTATTTTCAGTGGGAATTCAAGCGGTTCGATCAAAGAATTTAATATTTTCTTGTGAATCTGAAAATATGATATTCTTCGACGGTAGTGGGCAGTTGGGGATGATCAACGAGAGGAGGCATAGGAGCATCATGAGTTTTGTGTGTGTTGTGGACAGTTGAGATGAAAGGAAAGAGAAAGTGGAAAGATACAGTCCTATAATTATGCCTAATATAAATGAACTCTTAATTATATCCCTAATTTGAATTATAGTATATAAATGGTAATTTGGTATGCTTAAATGTAATAAATACAAATCTTAAATATTAAGGATAATAAAGTTTTATATATGGTATAGGTATGTAAAAATCCCTTGTTTAAAGCCTAAGAAAGTAAGAAATGCTTTATACATAAGATTCTAGGCCCATTTATTTTGTTTAGATTAAAGGTCCAAAAATCAGACCAAATAGACGGTTGACTGTTGGGTTCTCTATTTGCTAACCAAAAAGGAGGGGAGTGGGGGTTGGTGTTTTGGGGGAACAAAGATAAAAAAAGGGAGACATGATTTGTCATATATTACGTTGCACCTAAAGCCCTAATCCAAATATAATATTAGTTTCTTTTCTTTTCCTAATAATGGAAGAAAAGAATCAATAACTAAGACCAATGTTCAAAAGTTTTTGTTTTTTTTAACAACGTCTACACGAAGACTTTGAGTCAAATAACATTATTATTATTATTATTAGTCTCTTACTTTGATTTATGTCTAGCTACCTTGCACATGATATCAATTAAATTCTAGTAAAATAGTACTGTAGTATTTTTTCTAGCTTATTATCCTCAGTTGCATATTCAAATATAATTGGAGATTGGGAATTCCTTATATTCATAAAAATGATTTTTGTTTGGAAAATTAAGCTTCCTATCCTCTCTTGGGCTCTTGGCTGACGACAAAAGTATGTAATTTTCATAATAAATAGGTATATAACTGTATATGTACATAAGTTTTAACAGAATTTGTTTAAATTTAACCATTTGCCACGTGGTTACAATTAATTGTTTGTACGGTTGATCAAGTGTAGCAAAGTTGTTATGTGTTTTAATTATAACAGAATTTTTATATGTTTTTTAACCAAAAAACTAGTATAAAAAGTGGAATTATAGCAGATGCTTTTTAACCCAATTAACAACAACAAGAACAACAACTACACAGTAAAATCTCACCAGGTGGGGTCTGGGAAAGGTAATACGTACGCAGACCTTACATCTACCCGATAGGACAGAGAGTCAGTTTCCGATAGACCCTCGGCTCAGAAAAACGGAAATAAAAAAACAAGAAAATAAAAAAAGACAACTCATTAGTAACTCCATTAGAAACCGTAATAGTAACGGAAGCATAACAACCAAAAGATGAAAGACATACAATAACATTAACCAGTATTTGAGGCCCAGAACTAAAATAAACAGTACTTTAACCCAATTAAATAGAATTAAAAACAAAGGTGATTGTCTAATTGGAACGGCCCGTTATCCTTCCACTAGACAGAGCGAAAACTATTAGTTGCTCTGTGAAACCAGCCTCACGCAATCCGCCCCACTTTAGGAGTCCAGCAACCCACGCTTTCGTGCAAGCCACGTGACCCGTCTGAGCTTGGATAGGGCACGCCAGAATTTAGCCCACCAAGCCCTCCTACCAAATAAAGCAACCCAATATATCCACCACATTGTTGGGGTATTTGCATCTATACCCATTTTTTATGGGCAAAAAAAATTACAAGCGTACCCGCTTTTTCACATAACTTCAGTACACGGGGCTGAAGTAGCAAAGACAATTATACAGAACTTCAGCATTTTAATAGCCGGGCCTAAAGTTTTCAAGTTATAAAATAAAAATTTTAGAATAACCCCAGTTATAAAGGTAAGCTAAAGATAAAGCAGCTACAATTTTTACACATTGTTGCCCCCATTTGGGTAACAAGCCCACATTACTGAGCTCGGCAATTGGAGTTGCATCACATGATATTATAAAGAAAGAAAGGGAAATTTTCATTCTCGATATGGGATATATTTTGCATGAATTATTTCCTGCTTCACGGAGTTGGAAACAATCTATATATTTGATAGAACATGTGAAGTTATATAACAAATATATTTAAGAATGGTGAAACAAAGGACGAATTTCAAATATCATTCATGACGAGGATTTTCAACTTCTTCAATGGCCATTTAAGTAGATCTTTTATGCTACGGAAAAACGTGAAGCATGGTAAATATAAAAATATATGTATTTTCATACGAGTTATTTTCATAAATCAACGATATATTTTATCTGTTTATTGCTTCATTCTTCTAATTCATTCTCCAGGAATGTGTTAACAATTTAGTTGGTCAACTTGATGTGCTTGTTCTCCTTTTAGTTTCCACCCGGTATTCAATTTCCGCATTAGGACACCGACTAATTTGGATTCGCTTAAGACATTTAAGGGGAAAGAGCTCCCTAACATGATTTTTTCGCAAAATTAGGGCTGGAACTCGAGACCTCTAGTTAAAACTTGAGGGATCCTATCCATCACATGACATTACAACCTTTATCGATACTTGATGTGTTTTCTTCTCTTGAACATGTCTTTACATCACCAAAAACAGAGATTAAATTTGGTAAATTAGTTGAAGATACTATGGTCCAATTTACCCCCAAAAAATTTCATTGTCCAATTACCCAATAGCTGCACAACTTATGCCTTTTCTCTTCTCCTTTGACAAGCTAATAGGTAAAGATTTTGAAAGAGAGATGTCCCAGTGATTCAAGTTTAAATCTTAGAGGATGTTGATTTTCTTCACCTGAATGTGCAAATATACCTATGACACAGCAGAAAAAGATATTGGCAATATTTTCTCTGGTTTAACGAGGTATAAACATGTAATTCGAAATTTTGCCCCCTAGTTAATGCATGCATGAAATTTCTTAATTTAACCACATGATATATATGTGGCCAGCAAATGGCAAGATGCGACTTGCTTTGAGCATAAGGTGCAACTTAGTTAATTTGATTTTATGGATTTCAGCTAGTGATTAATTGATTTGATTGGATTGGTTTACGTTAAACATGTTTACGTTTCCTTATTCAAACTCTATGGGCCTAAAGAAAGACGAGTCGAAAAACGAAAATGAAAGGAAAAGAAAAAAAGATTTATTCATTAAATAATTTGATGGCAACATGTTTACGATTTTGATTTATATAAGCTGAACTAGATGATACTTTCTCCGGTCCAAAATAAGTGATTTTTTCAGATTTCAAGAATGAATTAATTATTTTTTTCCTTTATTGTCCTTGGAGTAAATAGTGTTGGAATATGTGTTAGGAGTGTTTATGTGAGATAGTAAAGGTTAATATGGTCAATTCCATTGTTAATTAATGCTAAAAGGTAGATTTCTTAATTTGTGTGAAAATATCTAAAAAATCACTTATTTTGGACCGGAGGGAGTAATTGATAGTAATATATCGATAAGCAATAAAATCATATTTTAAGGTTGACATTTGATTCTTATTAGACTCTTCAATTCCCTTTTTCCTACCAAAAAGACGAAGTTGTACTAGATAATATAACAAGATCAATTCACTCCAAGGATTTTCTTAGAAGCCTATAAGAAAATCCTTTCTGCAGAAAAAAGAAAAAAGAAGAACATATAAGAAAATGAAAAATGCTTTATACATAGGATTCTAGGCCCATTTATTTGCTAGATTAAAGGTCCAGAAATCAGTCCAAATAAATGCTTGAGTGTTGGGTTCTTTATTTGGAAGAAAAAAAAAAGGATCCGATATGAGGGGCAAAGAAATAAAGGGAAGTCACATGTCATATATCACGTGACCTACACCTAATGTCTTAATCCAAATATAATAATATAGGTTTCTTTTCTTTTCTAATAATGGAAGAAAAGAATCGAAATCGAAGACCAATGTTCAAAAGTTTATAACAATGTCTACATGAAGACTTTGAGTCAAATAACATTATTATTATTAATTAACTATTAGTCTCTTACCTTGATTAATGTCTACCTACCATGCACATGACATCAATTTTCTTTCCCCAACTTAAGTCTTTCATCTTTTTGTTAATCATATTTTACATTCACAATTTATATGAGTCTGAAAAAAATTCAAGTCCTTTATCAGTTTGATAACATAATTTACATATGCAATATCCAACAAGAAGATTGCATAGAGTGCTAGACTTAATGCATGGTGTTTAATTATTCAAAACTCTATATTGAGAAATATGCCAACACTGTAGCATTGGTGGAGAGTTGAAGTAAATTCTTAGTACAATAGTATATAATTTTTTTTCTAGCTTTTTATCCTCAGTTGCATGTTCAAATACAATTGTAGATTGTGGTATTCTTTATAGGGCAAAATACAAAATTGTCAATCTGTCGAAATTAATTGTATTCATTAGTTAAAAAATATATATGTATATATTTCCGTATATAACACGCATCTATACAAAAAATATAAATTTATCGGTTATTATGTTTAAGAGAACCTGAGCCTTAATCAGAGCTAAGAAGTGAATGTAGTAATATAAGTACAACTGAATCTATAACTTTCGACGTGAAGAATAAATTTATATGTAAAATTTATTATAATTTAAAAAAATAGTAAATATAATTCCATAACTTTAAAATTATAATAAATTTAATATTAAAAATTAAATTCATAAATTTAAATCCTGGATGAATCTCTGACCTTAATATTAACACCGAACGAGAAAAAAAAACCTTTATATTAGCCAAAGTGTGAATGAATGAATGGGATTTGGTTTGGGGTTGGAGGGTTGAGGTGGTTGACACATGACAGAGCAAAACGTGTAAAGATTCCAACAGGGAGTGTTTCCCAATTCCCAAGACCACAAAGACCCTTAATTTAGGGGCAGCGCCGTTTATCTTTATCTTTTTTGGACCTTATTGTCCAAAACCATTTCTTTATGGCTCTTTACGGTCCTACTTGTAATTGGTCATTAACAACTTAGATGTCGTTTGGTAGGGTGTATAAGAATAATGCGGAATAAGGTGTATTAGTAATATATGTATTAGTAATATATACATTAGTTATGCAAATATTATTTCTTATCTATTGTTTGGTGTTGTGTATTAAAATTATAATTGCATAATTTTTTTTAAAAATAGTTGCTTACAAAAATGCTCTCCATATTCTCTAGTTTTAAAGGACTTTAAGGACAATTTTGTCTTTAACCATGCTAATGCATGCATTAAAGCCTTGGTATTACTAATGTCATGGTTTTCTATGTATTACTTATGCATAGAATAATGCCAAGTATGGTGTATAACTAATACACAAGTTGAAAAAAGGTACCAAATAGTATATTAGTAATGCATTGAGCTAATGCTTGCATTATTTTTTCTAATACCTCCTACCAAACGACACCTTAGAGTGAGACGAGATGGATGTCATTTTTAGATCCTTAATTAGAAGTATCGAATTTGAGTAATGATATTAGAATAATTTTTAGCCTTTAAGAGTATAGTCTAATGATCAATAAAGTGTGTGAGAATTATAAGATCTTAAGTTTAAATTCCAGTAAAGCCATAAATTACTAGGTAATTTTTTTCTATATGTCCAAACTTTAGGATATTGAGTTATCTGGTACCTGTTACCGGAAGAAATGACAAGTATTCCTTGAAATAAGTCGAGGTGTGCACAAGCTCACTCCAATTCTACGATTAATATATAAAAAAATAGAACAATCTATAATAGCTTTTTTCCCTTACTAAATATAGTGATGCAACCCTGAATTAATCGAACATGTGGATTCGAATATCAAACAACTAAACCAAAAAGAAAAAGAATTGGCCATTAGCGTTTAGTGTAAATACCTTATTTCTTTCTTCTCCTCTTCATTTTAAGTTCTTTAGGAAAACCTACTCGTAGTTAGACACTTGGGATTGTTTTAGTCTTCTCTTTCTTCATAATTAAGACTTTCTTTGTTGTAGAATTAAACAACTCATAGTCCATTCGGTTCTTTTTATTTGTTATTTTAGTTTTAAAAAATGCACTTACAAAAAGGAAAAATTTTACGTAAGAACAATTGGGCTTCCTATTTTTTAATTTTATAACCTACATTTCAATTTACAATCAATTAGCCCAAAAATAATAAGTTAATACTCAACATTCAACTCTAATAGGTTCTCAAAATTACTATTTAGTTTTTAAAAAGATTGCTCAAGCTTTAAGTTAACTTTCGAATCAGTAAATGTGACTCAAATATTAGTTCAACAAACCAAATCCATTTGGATATTAAAAATTAGATTTTTAACAAGCTTAAATATGTGAGTTTAAATTCCAAATTTGATCTCATGAGAATTTTGGAGTGGATATTATTTAAACTTGTTAGAAATAGTATAAGGAGGTTGTATATAAAATTTGAAGTCATTTAATGGAGATTTGGAATGGTTTTGAACAAGAATTGCAACTGAAAATCGTGAAAGAAGTTCGTCTACAAGCGTTTGTATAAAGGTGTATAAAAGTGTATAATAGTGTATAAGATGCATTTATACACTCATATACATGATTATACAAGATTATACCAAAAACCGACTTCGTCTTCTTCCTTGCGTCTTTTCTGAAATTTAACTCAAATCTTGTTCAAATCTACTCCAAATCACTTCAAATTTAAATCTTGAACTCCTTTTGATATTTGCAATCAATTAGAGAAATACCCAATCCAAACAACTTAAACTAAAAAAATCATATTTTCGAAAGCAAAGTTTTGAATGACCTTCAATGGTGGACTTCTACATTTTAATTTTCTTACATTGCAACCAGGTGACACAGAGGGAGAAGCAGAAAATACTCAGCCCCTTGAAGCATATGTAGAAGAAGCGAGAGAAGAAGAGAGAGTGAAAGCAATGGTTATAAGAATACATATTTAACTACATAGCTTTTAGAAGCAATGATTGTAAGAACACAGATTTTGAATTTGCGATGTTTTCAAAATATGTACAATATGGGCTAGATAGGGTAAAACTTAAAAACAAGAACCATTTTTTATTATGGTACGAAATTACGTGTATTATCTTGTAATTCCACGTTACAAAAACCACGAAGATATTAATATTTTTTCAAGTCCACATTTACTATTCTCAGACAGTATATGTTGTTACTTCTAATTTATTCAAGGAGAAGAAAAATTATAATTTTGTAAAAATACTCCTTATGAACTAATGCTATCAAGTAATTTCTTCATTGGTGTATCAAATGTTAAATGACAAATAAATAGAAGCGAAATATTTATCACAGTCTTCACATGCAACTTAGTTTCTCTCTATTCTCAACAACTCCAATGATCGTCCGTATTATGGGTGTCCAAAATCGAGCCGAAATAGAAAACTAAACCGAAATCTAAGTTTAATGGCTAATTGGTATCGGATTAACGGTTTAACGAACGAGAAATGGATTAAATTTTTTTTTATTAACGGCTTATCGGTTTGGAGGCGGATTATTCAATTTTCTTAACGAATAATCCGTTAACCCATTAAGAATATATATATATATATATATATGTATATATATATATATATATTAAATAATCAAAAATCCTTTTTCCTCCAGTACTCTATCAAAGTGAATTAGAATAAAAGAAAACAAATAAAGGAGTCATCTAACTGTGACAAAAGACAGAATTTGCTGTTTGTAACAAGAAAACAACACCAGTTATACCACTGCTTCATCAACTTTGCCTGGGTTTTAAGGCATCCTGGAATTCAAAGCATGACGAACATTTATTTTAACAATGGCCAATTAGAAACCTTTCACATGGACTAAGGCCAATGTGCATAAACATAAATAAGATTCTAGACAGTTGATTTACCCATCATGGTGTCTCTTCTTATGTCGACCACCTATTTAAACATATAGAGACTAAATTTTATTTTATTTTAATTGAATTAAGCCGATAAACCGCCAGATAACCGTCCGATAAGAGCTAAATCGATACCAATCCTCCCGATATCTTATCAAGTGGCTAGCAGATTAATATATTTAAAAACCGATAACTGATAAGCCAAACCGTTAAGAGTAAATAACCACCCAATCCGCCCAATAAGTAGCCCTACACCGTATATAACATTGTATGGTATTGTCTACTTTAAAACCAAGTCTGCACGATTTTCGCTTAAGTGTCTCACACTATTAAAAGCACCTTATTTGTAGTTGTATCGGTAGAAAAAAGGTACAACATGTGGATTAATAGTATAATGACAGGTGACATTTATATCGAGCCAATAAAAAAAGATGGAGAGCCATGGATAAAATGCCTGCGGTATTTTATCAAAAACGATATTGTACATGGGAAAGAAGGAATAGGCGCGAGACGCATGAAGACTACAAAAGAGGAAGATTCATGAATCTTGTTATAAATATGGAAAGGAAATCAGCATTAAACCTGATTATGCGCGATCACCTATTATTAATATAACTGTTACAAGTAGATTTAGTAACGGATAATTAATGCAATTAATGTTAGTAACGGGTAAGAATTAAGTAAGGGAACTGGTACAGTTGTGAATCCTTATATAAGGACCTTTACCTTATTTTGTACGATTATCTGAATAGTCTAAATTATATGCAATCTGTTCTTTTACTTTTACTTGGTTGAAGATTCCAATTCATAATTCTGGGAGAAATCAGCGACCAACAATAAGCTTTCTTTCCTTCATTTATTATTTCAATAATTTATTTTATTCTTGTATTATTGGAAAAGTAAAGTAAATTTGGTCATTAGAAACCCGATTTTCTTTAATATTGACTTTGACCATAAAAATTATTTTTTTATTAAACAAATTGATTCCGTTGTTGGAAGTCTGATAAACTGTTCACTTTTCAAATTTTATTTTTAGCAACAAAATATGTTTGTTAGTAACAAAATTGATCAGGTGGGTGAGAGAGGTCAACAAGGTGGAACTTCACCACACCTATAGCAAACACCACAACGCTCACGTGAAAGTTCACCTAAAAGGTCTACTACTCGTACTGATGAGCTACAAGTAGGCGAATAAGCCAACGAGCAAGATAATTTAAAGTAGATGATTGTACAACACATTAGTAAAGCTTTGAGTGCTTTTGCAAGTGGGTTGTCCAATGTTGTGCAGACTCATCCATCGGTAAATACGACTCTGAAAAACCCAAGTTCAGGAATTGACAACTCAGGAAGTGGAGAAATAGCAAACGAATCCAAAAACAAAGTGCCAGGTACACCAAATAGTTCTAATTTACTAAGTTTGGTACTAACCTTGCAGAAATAAATCAAGGAGCAAAATTAGCAGATAGAATAGATACCTGGTGCGCCGCCGATATTCAAAGGTGTGGATATCGACAATATATTCGTAACAGGCATGGAAGCCAAGTGTTGAACCTTTGGCATTTTTCAAAAAGTTCAAGATGCCTGATATCCCTAAATTATGATGGGGCCTCTGACCTATGAGATCACATTACCGCGTTCACTACAAGAGTTAAAGGCAATGATTTAACCAAGCAAGAAATTGAATCAGTCTTGGTGAAAAAATTTGGCGAAACCCTCACGAAAGGGGCATTGATATGGTACTCACTCTTACTTGAAAATTTTATTGATTCTTTTGCCGAACTTGCAGATTCATTTATAAAAACACACTTGGGAGCCCAAAAAGCAGAAAAGAGGATGGAAGATATTTTCAAAGTAAACCAGAAAAGCGTGAAATTGCTCAGGAAATTCATGGATATCACGACCCAAAATCCAATTAGTCGCGATGGCACCTAACCCACTCGCTAGGTAAGCCAGTTAATAATTGTCCAATTCCAATAATTGGTAGTACAAGTCATAAGCTTTTAAGAGTAAAACTTATAAAGTTGGTATGAAGTAAATACATCATTTGTTCGAAAAGTACTTAAACAGAGTTTTTATGAATCAAAGGCTACCGTGAAAGAGAGGGAGCTACAATCGAAACGCATGTACGTCTTCAAGTCCAGCTCCCGCCGAACACAGTAGCATCATCAGCTGATATCTGCACGCAAGGTGTAAAAGTATAGTATGAGTACAACCGACCCCATGTACTCAATAAGTAACAAACCAAACCTTAGGTTGAAAGTAGTGACGAGCTGGAACAAAGTCGGGTCCGACAACAATAGCCAAAAATAGTTCATAATATAGTAATAAAATAAGTATATTAGAAAATACAAAACTCAGCTCGTTCATAGTTCCAAAAAATAGATCCACTTTTCAAGTATATCAATGAAAACCTAAATCTTTTACCGTAATCGCCAAAAAAAAAAATGGATTAAGTTTGAAAACTGTAATTTTTCCCAAAAATCCTTTCAACAATAAATAAGATGTTCCATTTTTCTTTCCAGGTAGCCAGTGTAACATATATCACTATGCTCATATGCCAATATGTGTGAGAATTCATGAATAACGTGATACCATACAGCATGCGGAATAAATGCATCTCTATGTTTGATTTCATATGTGCATGTCAATGCCATGTACCTCAGTGATTAACTCATGTGCTCACACTCTCAGAGTAATCAATTATACTGACTCATATTTTTCGCTCATCATGCTCAGCTACTCCGTACTGTATATGGCCAATCCGGCCCAGGGAAGATCCATCCCGGAATATATACATCAACTGACCATCAGTCACTAAGTATTGAGTAGGGCCAAATCCAGCATGTGGGGAAGCTCCATACCCAGGTATATAAATGCTTCGGAAAAGATTCATGTACAGGAAAGATCCATCCCACAATATAATCAACCGCGCTCACTGGGGGTGTATGCAGACTCCGGAGGGGCTCCTTCAGCCTAAGCGCTTATCAAGCCAATCATGGCACAAATCAATATAACATGCTGCGGCGTGCATCCCGATCCCATAATATAATCAACATAACATATTTTAGCATGCAACCCGATCCCATAATATCACTCATATTAGGCCCTCGGCCTCACTCAGTGATCAATCGCTCAAGTCTCTCTCTCTCTCTCTCTCTCTCTCTCTCTCTCTCTCAGGCTCACAATTGCCATGAAACTAGCTCAAAATGATGATATGATTTGTCAATAAATAATAACAGAGACTAGGATATGATATGCATATGAATGCATATGACTGAGTATATAAAGTAATGAAAGCAGATAAACCAACAGCAAAAATGATCTCAGTGGGTCCCAACAAGATAAACATGTAGCCTATACACAGTTTCTAATATGGATCACAACTCAGTAGCTCAAGAACGTAGAAGTTTTCTGGTTACAGGTAAGATCGAGTAACTACACAGTACCACAAAAATAACGAAATTACAATTTATACGGTGCACGCCCACACGCCCATCACCTAGTATGTGTGTCACCTCAACACTAATCAGATAACACGTAATTCAGGGTTTCATACCCTCAGCATCAAGTTTAGAAGTGTTACTTACCACGAACGAGCCAATTCCAAAACCGAGCAAGCCAAACGATGCTCCAAAAATGCCACCCCATGCGTTTCAAACTCCGAACAACTCAAAACTAATAAAAAAACAACACAAATACATCACACAATACTAAAGAAACCAATCCCAATCGAAAAAGGTCGAATATTTAATCAAAAGCCCAATATCAGCTAAAAAGCCCAACCGAGGCCCGTACCTTGGAACCCGATAAAATCTATAAAATCCGAAAAATCATTCAATTACGAGTCCAACCATACTAGTTTTACTCAAATCCGACTCCAAATCTATGTTCAAAACTCAAAAATTCACATTATGAAACTTTAGGCCAAAACCCCCAATTTCCTCTTTGAAATTCATCAACCAAAAGCTAGAATCGAATATAAATTCATGAAATATAATCAAAACCGAGTAGAAAATACTTACCCCAATTATATGGTGAAATACATGCTACTCTTCTGACATGCCACACCAATGCTACCCATAGCCACAAATCGTACAATCCGTGCACCAATACGCAACAATTCAAATATACTCAAAAATGGAAAATGACTCAAACAAGAGAATCGTCCCGCAAGCTCAACAGGTACCACCACAACGCAGTGCTAAGAACCCATCACACATCATAGAATCAAAACACACAAATCTAACACAAAGGATCATATCCAAACATAATTTCGCTGCAATGCACGACCCATCCAAACACCAGCCCATATTATATAACTCAAGCCTTCCTGCTCAAAATCAATAACCACGCGCAATTCGACATCAAGTTCCCAAAGTGCATTACCATAACCACGGAGAAGCAACTGACACAATTTCACATAAAACCCGAAAGAACATAACTAATGCACAATAAATCATGCAACACCCAATTACTATCTCGCTCAAATTCCGCTATAAGACCCCAATAGAACTGCACTATGTGTGCATATAACCAACGAATCACAACTCCTCGTAGCATAGAGGAGTAACTCACAGATCATTTTGGAACACAAATTAGCTTAACCACAACCGAATGGCACATACCTCAACAATAGCAGTATGGAGCTAACAAATCCGACTCGGTATAGAATACACATCTTAATTGGGCCTACCAATGGAACCCCCAAAATAACTCTGGTCACCAAAAAATAGATAAATAACCCTCTGAAGGTCCATAATGACCTAACCATAACACATACCACCCTCTGACTAGCTTTGGCCATATTTCCACAGTCCACAACCATGAAACAATCCGTTTCTGAGAACTCCTAGTCTCCAAATCCATAGAACATATGAATAACCATATCTGATCCAGGCTCCATCGCCTGAATGTCTAATATATCTCTTGTACACGATCATCCCACAAGGAGTACTTCTCCCATTCTTTCGTGCCACATAGTAACATCTGAAAATCAACATTCAATCAACTAGGAGAGTGCTACCCTACCAATGAAGTATCCCTAAATCAAAACACAGTGTGCCTTCTGAAATGTAAACTTTACTCAAGCAATACAAATTAGTAATATCATTCACCTAGTCATCTGAAACCGTTCATGCTGCCTACGAATTCAGGACCTTCCTTTCAAAAGAAAATCATAAGCTTGCGCATGCAAATCTCAATCCTACACAACATACCACACCTATTATGCCATCGTATGAAAAATACAAAAATCTCAAGATTGACTCTGAGTCATAAGTAGAATACATATTCTAGCAGCCTAAAACCTCCTATTTGATCCCATCCGGTAGAAAATCACAATACTCAACATGCTTCTCTTGCCGGTAGGAAATATCCATCTCAAAATGTGGTAGAAATCATCTAGAATACTTTGGAATCCATTTGCACATAATCAAGCCATCAAAACTGAATCTCTCTAACTCAACCCAGCACACAGGTTGCCAACCCAAGATTTTTGCCACAAAACACCTGTAGAGACTCACTACATCATAAGTACCCAAAGAACCGATCATATCCATTACGGTGATGATCCAAACTACTACCAAATTGTCCTATTTCTCCGAGTTTCTTCCGATTGCCTTCAAATTGATACTTATCCTCGCTAGAACACCACGATCCTTAACTAAAGTCACCCCACGAACTCTAGCATAGAACCATACCTCCCTAAGGCCAATAAGCCGCCGAATTCCCTCTTGAGTACCCTAAAAGTACTACAACCGAGATACCCACTCTGAAGAGACCTTATAAGAATCAAAGTCATTCCCTTCACTTTCCTAATACTGAAATGTAGAATCCATAGGGATATAGAAATACCACGAGTCTCGACACCATCCAATGTAAATCTCCGTTTCTAGCCATATACAAATCTTGAAAATCCCCAACCGATGCATATAAATATTGAATCCATTACAACTATTCCACAAAGTCTTCCACTCTGCTCAAGTCTCAATTAAACCGACCAAACGGACCGGACGACCTGTGCCCATTAGCATACCAACACAAAAGGAAGTAACCTCCACCTTAATGCAACCCAACAAAATTCTTACTCCATGCGCACTATATCTTCTTTCCCGAATAACGACTTAATCATCCCATGATTCCCATATACTTTTAAAGTGTAACATAACTCGTATTCAAAAATTCCTTGCTTAATTCATCATCAAAACCAACATTTGCAAACCATAACCAGTCTAAAGTATGCCTTGGACTAAAATCGATACGCATAACCATGTAATCAAATTGTCGATAGCCGGCTCCCCCATGTGGCTTAAAGCCATAGAACAAAATAATCGATAACTCATAATACCCATATTCTATTACTGCTATAAACCCACACTGAAATTCAACTAAATCCTTCATAAGCTCATGTAACACAAACCATATAATACCTCAAATCATCTGCTAAGCTCGCATTCATCCTCATGACGGTCAGGTCAACTATTACAACCAATGAATACTCAGATCGTACCATTGGTAGAAAAGAGAGCCTCCACATAACATCATAAAAAACACACATCCGTAGATTACCTTGCAGGTTATAAACCGCCTCCTTAGAGTACTTTATAATCTTCCCAGGCATTCTTTTATGCGAACGCAGGAAAACCATCACGCTTGCGATTAATAAAATCATGTTGCTAACAAAATACTCTACGCATTCGCGATACACCTCATGTGAATGCGATGACCACTGATGCCAAGGCTTTGCGAACGCGACTCATATTTTATGATCATATTCAAGAATCCTCTAAATCCCAGCTGCAAAACCTCAACACTAAGCGAATGCATATCCCTGCATGCAAATCGAAGAACACCACATCAACCCACTAAAAACGCAACCAAGGAAGCACGGACGCTAAGAACAAACCACTACATTGACAAAAATAACCATCACGAACGCGTTGCTCCATCCTTGATCATGAAACGCAGTTGAAACACGAGAAAACCAGCAATAACAACATGGTCCAAAATAGTCCGAAACCTGTTCGAAACTCACTCGAGCCCTTTGGGACCCCGTCAAAACATTTCAACAAGTCTCATAACATAACACGGACCTACTCGAGGCCCTAAAATACACATAACAACATCGAAATGCTGAATCACACCTCAATTCAAATGCAATAAACTTTGAACCTTCAAACTTCCACAACCGATGCCGAAACCGATCAAATCACGTCTGATTGACGTCAAATTTGCACACAAGTCCCAAATGACATAAGGAAGCTATTCCAACTCCCAAAACCACAATCTGATCCCGATATCCCAAAGTCAACTCTCGGTCAAACTTTGAACTTTCTATACCTTCAAATTTTCAATTTTCGTGAATTTGTGTCGAAACCTTCTAGAAACATCCAAATGCAAATCCGGTATACGCACGGGTCCAAAATCACCATTCAGACTTATCGAAACCATCAAAACTCCATCCTAGGGTCAAATTTACAAAAAGTCAAACTTGATCAACTCTACCAATGTAAAGCTTCAACAATGAAATCCATTCTTCCAATTTGATTCTGAATAACCTGAAAACCAAAATTGACGATTCACATGAGTTATATTATATCATACGGAGCTACTCATGCCCATACACTACCGAGAAAAGTGCAATTGCTCAAAACATTCGTTCAGATCATTATAGTGGATAGATTTTAGTGGGAAAGGATGATATTACCACGAGCACCTGATATCTAGGCGGCTTTGGCATTTGCAATTAATTATTTGAATGAAAAAAGTTAAGAAGTCATAAGAGTATTGAACAAAAGTTTGTGGGAGTTTTCTTGCAACTACTTGGAATGACGTGTACAATAGATGCAGTACGAAGCTATGAATAGAAAAAGACACGGTTACCGAGCCAAAGGTATAAGAATGGGTAAGATCTAAACTTTCAAAAATGGAAAAGAGGTTTGGTAAGAACATGTACGAGCCTTATATAGGACCTGCGGGACGAGATTCCCAATCTAAATAAGAACATGCACTATTTGATTCAAGATCAAAACAAAAGAGACGAGCTCCTCCTCCCCATTCAAAAGGGAGCGAGATACAGTCAGAAGTGACAATTCAAACTCTCAAGAAAGATTAAGAGGTTATAGTTTCAAGGTCAGTACATCATAATTGATAGATGTTCTAAGAGGAATGGGTGACAAGGTATAGTGGCCGAAAGAGATAAGGTTAGATCCCAGCAAAAAAAGTCAAGAACTTTGGTGCGAGTTTCAGAATGATCATGGCCATAGAACAGTAGATTACATGCTCCTACAGGGGAGAATTTGAGTAACTATTGAAGCAAGGCTGTCTCACTAATCTATTCGGTGAAAAGGGAAAACAATCTTACATGAAAAACAGGCAAGAATCATCGAAACCCCCGTTACCAAAGAGAACGATAAATGTTATAATCGGAGGTGAAGAAGTTAACGGGGTAACATATATGGAAGCAAGAAAGACATCCAAAGTTACCGTTACCCATGGGAAACGGGTTCGTCAGGTTTAGAAGGAGACATCATAATGTTTGACGATGAAGACACGGATGACTTGATCATTCCTCATAACGATGCATTGATAATAGCCTTACTTGTTCATGATACTAATGTTAAACGAGTTTGATTGACCCAGGTAGCTCAGTAAATATCATTCTACTAAGAGTGGTGAATGATATGCAAGAAATGATCGAATCATACAAAAGCACGATCGTTGTCTGGGTTAGACAATTCAAGTGTCGTCATGAAAGGAGAAGTCATATGGCTATATTTGTAGAATATGTCATCAAAGTCACTAAATTCCTGGTGGTAGATGCATACATGGCCTATAATATAATCTTAGGAAGACCATGATTCATGATATGGATGCAAGCACGTCAATGTTGCATCTGGTCATTAAGTTCCCATCACAGTGTGAATCCGTCAAATCAAGGGGGATCAACAGGCAACATGAGATATCAATTCAGTTGGGATTGCGAATGCAACATCTAAGGATGGAGGTACAAAATAACAATTAAAGAACTCAATTAAGGATTCAATGCTCATCCTCAATTGGAATTCCAAAAGGTCAAGCTCATATAGATTCGAGGCCTGATATGATTTAAGAACCAGAGGAAAATGAGAATATCAAAACAACAACGGAGGAGCTCGAAGCGTTTATATTATTCGTCCACTGGCCTGACAAAAAAGCTTACATCAGAGCAAACTTGAGCTTGAAAATGAAAGGTAAATTAATTGAATTATTTGCGTGCCAATGCTGATTGCTTTGCTTGGTCATATTCAGACATGATAGTTATACCAACGAAGGTAATGACTCATAAGCTGAATGAGGACCTATTACAACCACCCGTCAAACAAAAGAAAAGGAAGCAAGGAATATTTAAAAATCGTTGTTAGCTAATACTCTCGTAGTTCAACGAAGAATGGAAAGTGGCAAGTTTGTGTGGATTATATTGATTTAAATAAAACTTGCCCTAAAGATTTATTTTCTTTACCGCATATAGATCAATTAATTAATTTTACCTCATGTCATGAACTTTTAAGTTTTTAGGTGCATATTCTGGTTATAATCAAATAAAATTGGATCCTCTAGATGAGAAAAAGATTCCATTTATTACAGACAAGGGGACTTATTGCTACAAGGTCATGCCATTCTGTTTGAAAAATGCTGGAGTAACGTACCAAACTTTGGTGACCGAAATATTTCAAGAACACTTGAAAAGAACCATGGAGGTTTACATTGACAATATGCTAGTCAAATTAGCACAAGCAGGGGACTATTTCCAACAATTGATTGAAACCTTCAAAATTCTTCGCAAGTATAACATGAAGCTAAAACGGAAAAAGTGTGCCTTTGGCGCTGCTTCAGGTAAATTTTAAGGATTTCATGTTTCTAACATGGGTATTGAAGTGAATCCCAGTCAGATCAAACCAATTGAGGAAATACATGATGTACTTACAACAAAAAAAGGTACAAAGATTAACAAGTAGAGTAGTAGCTTTGGAAATGTTTATATCCAAATCATCAGAAAAATATTTTAAATTCTTTTCAATATCGAAAAATCAAAATCAATTTAAATAGACTGAAGAATGTCAACAAGCTTTGAAGGATTTAAAGTTATACTTATCGAGACTACCCCTGTTAGCATAATTGAGGGACGGAAAAAGATTACTTATTCACTTAGTTGCGTCAGAAATGGAAACAAGCACGGTACTCATACGTGAAGATAATGGTAAGTAATCTCCAATCTATTTATCACGACCCAAACCCAGACCCAGTTGTGATGGCGCCTCTCATGGGGACAAGACCAGCCAACTAAACCCAATTAATCCTTTTAAAATAGTTGAACAATTCATAAGCAGTTTAAATATGATTTAATGATAATAACTAGCGGAAGTACAACCCGACACAGCCCAAACCGGGGTGTCACAAATCACGAGCATCTATTATGGTATGAATACAACTACGAAGTCTGAAATATACAAAATAGGACTGATAAACAAAGGAAGAAATGCGGTGCTGCGAACGCTGGCAGTACCTCGCTAAACTCCGATAACTTAGCCTCCGATCAGCTTAAAACCCGCTATCGGGAGAACAAATACCTGCATCTGCACGTGAGGTGCAGGGAGTAAAGTGAGTACTCCAACTCAATGAGTAATAAAGGTAAATAATAACTGAGCAGTAAGAAATCACGTAAGGCAAATCATCATGCTGTATAGAAGCAATACAAAACCCCTTGAGAAAAAGGCAGTAAAGCTGTGAAATCTTTAGAAAATATCTTAGATCACTTTAAACCTCTTTTGAAAATGACTTTTTCAGCAGTTATGCAAATGAATGCAAAACAACTAGTGTAGATAAGCACAGAAATCTACCCCTCGGGCACAACACTCACTCAACAGATAATGCCAGGCAATCAGGTAGATACCCCGTGAAGTAACACAGACAACAAATAATGGCAGACAAATGAAACAAAGTAAATACATAGATCAGTATCATATAGTAACCGCTGCGGCGTGCAGCCCGATCCATATATCTCGTCGGCGGCGCTCACTAGGGGTGTGTAGACTTTGGGAGGGGCCCCTTACGGCCCAAGCGCAATATCAAGCCATCTCGTGAAATCAAATCTAGGCCCTCAGCCTCATATCAGTATCAGTATAACACTATTGCGGCGCGCAACCCGATCCCATAATATCCTCACAACACAGGTCCTCAGCCTCACTCAGTCTGATAAAATCATCACAAGCCTCTCGGCATTAGTAAAACAGTAGTTCTCAGCCCAAAACATCATTTAGAAGTATCATTTAAGTCTCAAAACTGAGTAAAAATGGCTGAGTTGTAAAATAGTGGAAAACAGCATGACTGAGTTCAAGTAATAAGTTAAAACAGTGAGGAAACAGTGATAATAATCCAGAAGGGTGCAAATAGTTAGCACGAAGCCCAAATATGGCAATCAGCCTAAATCATGATGATAACAAGTAATTTTTTAGTCAGATACACAGTAAGTTTATCAATCAGGATGGACCAAGTCACAATTTCCAATGGTGCTATACCCCGCGCTCGCTTTTTGGCGTGCAAGTCACCTCAATATAGCACTACGATATGCAAATCCGGGATTTCAAACTCTTAGAATATTATTTACAATCATTACTCACCTCGAACCGGAAAAATCCCTAGCTCGCGATGCCTTTTCCCCTCAAATCGGCTTCCACACGCGTCGAATCTATCCAAAATCAGAACGAATACATCACAATATGCTAAGGGAACAAAGCCCAAGCGATAACAATCAATAACGGGCACAAAATCCAAAATTACCAAAACCTGAGCCCCGGGCCCAATCCTCGAAACTCAAAAATTTTCACATCAACGGGTTCCTTATCTCCTCACGAGTTCATACATACCAAAAGTTCTCAAATACGACCTCAAATGGTCCTTCAAATCCCTAAATCAAATTTCAAAATTCCAAGCCCTAGTTTCTTCCATTTTAGCTTAAGTCCCATGATTTTCTAGGTGGATTACACAATATAATCGAGTTTCAAGACCAAAATTCTTACCTCAAGTCGTTTCCCTTTGAATTCCTCTTTAATCTCCACCAAGAAGCTCTCAAAATGATCAACCATGGAGGAAAAATGACCCAAAATCGCGGATGAAATGAAATTATAACATTCTGCCTAGCACTGTTCTTTCTTTATCGCGATCGCGGCCATAGCCTCGCGATCGCGAAGAACAAATCCTCAAAGGCTCCAAAATACACTATGCGAACGCGATATATACAATGCGAACGTGATGCTTCCTCTCTCCAAACTACGTGAACGCGAGACACCAGATGCGAACGCAAAGGGCAATGACCCCTAACCATAATTCCTTATACGAGAACGCGAAAAGACTTATATGAACGCGAAGCTCAAATATTTAACCTTCTGCGATCGTGAAACCACAAACGCGAACGTGAAGGAAAAATTTCATGCCTTCCAAATTTCTTCTACGCGATCGCGAAGAACAAAAACTCTGCAACATCAGAACAGTTTTTCTGCAACATTTCAACTTCAAAAATGGTCCGATTGACCACCCGAAACTTCCCCGAGCCCCCGGGTCCTCAACCAAAAGTAACAACACATCCTAAAACCTCATTCAAACTTGTTCCAACCATCAAAACACCTCAAACATCACCAAATCCATCAATTCACATTGAATTCAAGCCTAAGTTTTCTAAAAACATCCGAAATGCGCTTTCGATCAAAAGCCCGACCAAACCACGTCCGAATGACCTAAAATTTTGCAAGCACATCCTAAATGACATAACAAAGCTACAACAACTCTCGAAACTCCATTCCGACCCTCGGATCAAAAGCTCGCCTATCAACCGGAATTTGCCAAAATACTAACTTCATCAATTCAAGCCAAATTCCACAGTGGACCTCCAAAACCAATTCCGATCACACTCTTAAGTCATAAATGAACTAATGAAGCTAACCAAATCATAAAAATTATGATCCGAGATCATATACAAATAAGTCAACTCTAGGTCAAAACTTTCAAATTCCAAGCTTTCTACTGAAACTATTCTTTCAAATTCATTCCGATTTTCCTAAAATCAAAACCAACGATCTATATCAGTCATAATACATTACAGGGGGCAAGTCATGCTCGAGAACTGGCGATCAATATGCAAAAAAGCTCAAAACGATCGATCGGGTCGTTACATCCTCCCCCACTTAAACACACGTTCGTCCTCGAACGTACCCAAAGTTGTTCTAAAGCGAACCAATCGCTGCTGAATAACCTTACCATGCATATACTCGGGGGTGATCCCACATCACCCTATCTCATATAGGTCCGATAATACCTTTTAACTGAAATTACACAATCCAGTCTAGCCCATAAATCATAGAACCACATTTTCGCTTCCGAACCCATCAATACGATTTAAACCTCACACCTATACTCTGAATAGGCCCGAACCAGCTAAAAATAACCCCTGCCTGCAACCTCAAGTGCAATTATCTGATATACCACGTAACTCAAACACATGTAGTGATAACTTCCATTCACAGCAGCCGCACGCAACACCCGAATAGCGGTAGAAAACCTCTTATCAACTAAAGTCTCATTCCAACACTTCCATATACTTCCAATGATTAATGAAACACGTAATAAACCATAACCATTTATCAGATCAGCTATCCATAAGGTTACTTCTCCTTTGGCAAGGACCATAGCAAATTTTTGAACTGAACCTCGATATTTATCCATCAAACATGCTGAAATCGAATCCATTTGTATTCATTACAGACCCAATGACCTCATCTGATCCATCACAATTACTCTGGTTACATGACACCCCCAGACAGGCTAAAGCCACAACTTGCGCAGTCTGCGCACCAATAAGCAACAATCCGAACATAATCACATCATGAAACTGACTCAAATGAAAGAGTTGTACCTCAAGCTCACCAGTAGCATCACAACACACGGCTGAGAACCCGCCTCGCATCATAGAAATAGAATACATGAATCTAACCCGCAAGGTCATATCTCCACATAGCTTCGCTGCAATGCGCGATCCTAACTAAACATGGCTCCACGTGAGATACCTCAAGTCGCTATGCTCGAAATTAACAACCACACACAATCTGATGTCTGGAACCAAAGCAAATCATTACACCCTCGGTGAAACAAGTAACATATACCATACAAGCCCGATAGGACATAGCCAATACGCCATTAATTGAGCAACACCCAATTATTCTCCGTGCTCGACTTCCACTATGAACCCCAATAGAACCACACCATATGTGCCCATAACCAACAAATCATAATGTCTCGCAACACAGAAAGGAAACTCATAGATCTCCTAGATCACTAGTAAGCTCAACAGGGTCGGTCAACCTATCCCTCAATAATACAATTAAGGGCCAACCAAGCCGACTCAAGCTAGAACACGCATCCACATTGGCTTGCCAACGAACTCTTTGCCAAGGAAGCCTGAAGATGTTCCTTCCACTACTATAACTCCTGCTAGAGCCATAAGATACGGTTCCTGGCACCAAATCAATACCGAAATCTACAACCTCGCCCGGCGACATGCCCGGCCATAGGAAACACATCCGAAAAGTCCCTCAACACCAGAATTGAATCTATATAAGGAGCCTCAGCACTGACACTCATCACAAGAGCCCAAGTAAGAAAGAAAATCCTTCCCAGCCGTCCGCTGGGTCTTCAAAATATAAAACCACTCTACCAGGATATACTCCAACGCACCTCGCCACTCAACCTATGGCATTTCCGTCATAGCCCATAGCGCAATAGTCCAGAATAATCCAAGACGGAGACAACTAGTCTAACCCCAATATCATATCCAATATCTAACATACCAAGCAACGAAAGATCCACCGGGGCCTCCCAAATCCCGATAGTTGCTAAATAGTGCCGATACACACAGTCCACAACCACAACATAGCCTGAATATAAGAACTTACGTCTCCAATCCACACGACACATGGATCACCATATCCGATCCCAATTCCACCGTCCGAATACATGCCACACCTATAATACCCAGTCATTTCACGAGAGATACTAAAAAATTCTTCTATTCCACCAAGAAAACTCAAATATCAGCAGTCGATCCTGCCTAAAAGTGCTGCAATACTACCGAAATGACATCAACTTAATCACATTGCCCTTTTTCTGAAACATATACTCTCGTCAAATCACTTCCAATTAACTTCAAATTAACAATACCATTTCCTTAATCATCTTAGGCTACCCGCTGCCTGAGAGTTTTATGAACTTCCTTTCAGAACTGAACTGAAACCTCACACACGCAAATCTCGATCCTCCACAACAACCCGCACATAACATACCATCCCAGGATAACATGAGAACTTCATCTCCCTTCCGAGCCACAGACATCTACGTACTCAACTAGTCCAGAACCTTCCATTGGTCCTATGTAGAAGAAAAATCACTATACATCTCATGCTCTGCATGCCCATAGAAGATATACATCTCCCAACCACGGTAAGAACCATCAAGAACTCTTCGAGTTCCCTTTACACGAATCAGACCTGCCAGGACTGAATTCTTCTAACTCGACCAAGCTAAGCAAGCCATCAAAACCTAAGAGCATTGCTAAAAAATACTTGTAAGAACTCATCGCCTCGAACACACACAAGGAATTAATCATATCCTTACCATACCGGTCCGGTCTACTACCAAATTACCCCATCTATCTAAATTTCCTTCTAATTCATCTTCAACTTGTTATTTCCTTTTTGATGTAGCACCACCATCCTCAACTCAGACTTGCCACACATAACCAAGCATAAAGCCACACCGTCGAAGGCTTATACATCACTGAATACTTTCTTAAACATTCTTAGAAATACCACATTCCAGAATACTTTACTCTGAAGAACTTCCTGCGAACCTAAATCCGTTACCTTTACTTTCCTAATACTGATACATAGAATCCTATAATTAACATAGAAATACCACAAGTCTTGACCTCTTCCAATAAAACTCAATTTCTAACCACATATACAACTTTAAGATACCTGATTGTTACATGTAGAATCTTGAACACATTAGAACCATTCTTGAGAGTCATTTACTCTATTTACTCTGCAATTAGCCTGGTAAAAAAACAGAACCACCTATGCCTCATTAGCACTCTAACACCACATGATGCGACCCCATCCCAATACAAACAAGCATCTTACTGCTCTATGTACTGAGCATTCTTTACTAACAACAGCTTAAGATATCCTGCGATTCTCACACACCTACAAAGCACCATATAACCTTGTCAAAAAATTTCCTTCACTCTAGTTATCCTCGACTTCAATCTCCGTGAGCCATCACTGACTCACCAACACGCCTCAAACTGGAACCAACATAGCACCAAATCGTGCAATCAACTACTCACAGCAAACTCCCCCACTTGGCTCGGAGCTATAGATCAAAATACACTCAATAACTCATAACACTTATTCTCTATTGATGCCACAATACCATAATGAGATTAAACCCAAATCCCTTTGTAAGCTTGTGAAAACACATATTATCTAGTACTTTAAATCTTCGTCTATCTCACACTTATTCTCGCAACCGTTTAGCCCACTCTCTTAAATGGCCTGAAAATTCAAATTTCAACACTTACATTTCACTTGCACCTGAAATCTTCTACAATCACATAAGGGTCACAACACCCAGAACTCTTTGTAGGAGATGACCCACCTGCTCTGCCTTCAGTTAACATTTCTGTATACCTTCCACCGTCATAAACTGTAGGCAGTCACTTAGTCTTTCTGAGTCTGAACTCGTACCACAACATAAAATTTACTTCACCCTCAACTGGAAAACATGAAAAGATCCTTCACACGCCCATAATTCGGGGTTGTACCTCGAATCACAATGGAATTCAAGCACCTAATAGTCTTTCAATCATCTCGCAGACCTTCCTTGTCACTTCCAAGTCATATAGATACATTTCACAATACTAACATACTCATCATATAGTTACCCAACAGTCACTGCCATTAATAGGGACAATATCGAACATATAAGTTCAAAAATACTATTTCAAACAATTAGCACCTCGGTGCTCAAGCCATAGGCAAAGATCTGGCCTCAAGTCCTCTAGACTGGCCCCACATAAACTCAGAGATTACATCTCACCCCTCGATCGGGGAATCACAAGCCATCAAGGCACATCTGATACTGAGCGCTCATGACTCCTGAGACCTATGTAACCTAGGCTCTAATACCAACTTATCACGACCCAAACCCAGACCTGTCGTGATGGCGCCTCTCGTAGGGACAAGGCCGGCCAACCAAACCCAATTAATCCTTTTAAAATAGTTGAACAGTTCATAAGCACTTTAAATACAATTTAATGATAATAAATAGCAGAAGTACAACTCGACATAGCCCAAACTGGGGTGTCACAAGTTATGGGCATCTATTAAGGTATGAATACAACTACGAAGTTTGAAATATGCAAAATAGGACTGATAAACAAAGGAAGAAATGCGGTGCTGCGAACGTCGGTAGTCACCTCGCTAAACTCCGATAACTTAACCTTCGATCAGCACAAAATCCGCTACCGGGGGAATAAATACCTGCATCTACACGCGAGGTACAGGGAGTAAAGTGAGTACTCCAACTCAGTGAGTAATAAAGGTAAATAATAATTGAGCAGTAAGAAATCACGTAATGCAAATCATCATGCTTTGAGAAAAAGGCAATGAAGCTGTGAAATCTTTAGAAAACATCTTAGCTCAGTTTAAAACTCTTTTGAAAATGACTTTTTCAGTAGTTATGCAAATGAATGCAAAAAAATTAGTGCAGATAAGCACAGAAATCCGCCCCTCGGGCATAACACTCACTCAACAGATAATGCCAGGCAATCAGGTAGATACCCCGTGAAGCAACACAAACAACAGATAATGGCAGACAAATGAAACAAAGTAAACACATAGATCAATATCATATAGTAACCGCTGCAGCGTGCAGCCCGATCTATATATCTCGCCGACGGCATTCACTGGGGGTGTGCAGACTCTGGGAAGGGCCCCTTACGGCCCAAGCGCAATATCAAGCCATCTCTTTTTATCAAATCTAGGCCCTCGAACTTATCAGTATCAGTATAACACTGCTGCAAAGCATAGCCCGATCCCATAGTGTCCTCACAACACAGGCCCTCGACCTTACTCAGTACGATAAAATCATCACAAGCCTCTTGACATTAGTAAAATAGTAGTTCTCAGCCCAAAACATCATTTAGAAGTATCATTTAAGTATCAAAACTGAGTAAAAATGGCTGAGTTGTAAAAAAGTGGAAAACAACATGACCGAGTTCAAGTAATAAGTCAAAACAGTGAGGAAACATTGATAATAATCCCCAAAGGGTGCAAATAGTTTGCACGAAACCCAAATATGGCAATCAGCATAAATCATGATGATAACAAGTAAGTTTTCAGTCAAATGCACGGTAACTTCATCAATCGCGACAGACCAAGTCACAATCCCCAACGGTGCTCTACCCCATGCTCGCTTTCAGGCGTGCAAGTTACCTCAATATAGCACTACGACGTGCAAATCCGAGGTTTCAAACACTCAGAATATCATTTACAATCATTACTCACCTCGAACCGGCAAAATCCCTAGCTCCGACATCTTTGCCCCTCAAATCGGCCTCCACGCGCGTCGAATCTATCCAAAATCAAAATAAATACATCACAATATGCTAAGGGAATAAAGCCCAAGCGAAAACAATCAATAATGGGCACAAAATCAAAAATTACCAAAAACTGAGCCCCGGGCCCAATCCTTAAAACTCAGATTTTTATATCAACGGGTTCCTTATCTCCTCACGAGTTCATGCATACCAAAAGTTCTCAATACGACCTCAAATGATACTTCAAATCCTTAAATTAAATTTCAAAATACCAAGCCCTAGTTTCTTCCATTTTAGCTTAAGTCCCATGAATTTCTAGGTGGATTACATAATATAATCGAGTTTCAAGACCAAAATTCTTACCTCAAGTCATTTTCCTTTGAATCCCTCTTTAATATCCACCAAGAAGCTCTCAAAATGATCAACCATGGAGGAAAAATGGCCCAAAATCGCAGATGAAATAAAATTATAACATTCTGCCCAGCACTGTTCCTTCTTCATCGCGATCGCGGCCATAGCCTCGCGATTGCGAAGAACAAATCCTCAAAGGCTCCAAAATACAATATGCAAACGTGATATATACAATGCAAACGCGATGCTTCCTCTCTGCAAACTACGCGAACGCAGGACACTAGATGCGAAAGCGAAGGGCAATGACCCCTGACCCCTGACCCACTATTCCTTATACGCGAACGCTGAAAGACTTATGCGAACACGAAGCTCAAATATTTAACCTTCCGCGATCGCGAACCCACAAACGCGAACGCGAAGAGCAAATTTACTGCCTTCCAAATTTCTTCTACGCGATCACGACACCAGTTACGCGATTGCGAAGGACAAAAACTCTGCAATATCAGAATAGTTTTTCTCCAACATTTCAACTTCAAAAATTATCTGATTGACCACTCGAAACTTCCCCGAGGCTCCTGGGTACTCAACCAAAAGTACCAACACATCCTAAAACCTCATTCAAACTTGTTCCAATCATCAAAATATCTCAAACATCACCAAGTCCATCAATTCACATTGAATTCAAGCCTAAGTTTTTTAAAAACTTCTAAAATATGCTTTCGATCAAAAACCCGACCAAACCACGTCCGAATGACCTGAAATTTTGCACGCACATCCCAAATAACATAACGAAGCTATAACAACTCTCGGAACTCCATTCTGACGTCCGGATCAAAATTTCATATATCAACCGGAATTCACCAAAATACTAACTTCATCAATTCAAGCCAAATTCCACACCAGACCTTCAAACCCAATTTCGATCACACTCCAAAGTCATAAATCACCTAACGAAGCTAACCAAATTATAAAAATTCTCATCCGAGCTCATATACAAATAAGTCAACTTTTGGTCAAACCTTTAAAATTCCAAGCTTTCAACTGAAACTGTTCTTTCAAATTCATTTCGATTTTTCTGAAACCAAAACCAACAATCTATATCAGTCATAATATATTACATGGGGCAAGTCGTTCCCGAGAACTGGCGATCAAAGTGCAAAAATCTCAAAATAACCGGTCGGGTCGTTACACTATTATATTGGTAAATTCTTATTAGATGCCGAGACACGATATCCATATTTAGAGAAACTTGCACTGGCATTAATTATGGCGTCAAAAAGTTACAACCCTATTTTAATGCCATCACATTTCTGTTATAATTATTTTCCAACTATGAAATATATTGCACAAGCAAGAATTATCAGGAAGATTAGCTATCACCCTAGAACTGTTATAAAGTCTCAGATACTAGTAGAATTTAGCTCGAACCTACTTCCTAAATTAGAAAAAGAGGTACGTGTGTTTACAGGATCTAATCTGAGGACTTGGACCTTATTTACCAACGATTCTTCTAATGTAAAAGAAACAGGTTTGGGAATTATTTTAATTTCACCTTCGAAAGAGATTATAAGACATGCAATAAAGTGTTATCCAATTGCTAACAATGAAGCACAGTATGAAGCTGTGATTACTGGTTTAGAACTTGCGAAAGAGCTTGATATTGAACAAATCGAAATCAAAAGTGACTCGCAGCTAGTAATAAACCAAATGCAAGAAAATTACATAGAAAGAGAGACACGAATGCAGCAATACCTAGAAAAAGCAAGAGAATTAATAAGGTAGTTCCATAGTTGGAAAGTTATACAAATACCTAGGGAAGAAAATGCAGAAGTTGATGCGTTGACAAATCTGGGGTCCGTGGCTGATGTATCTAATGCAGAAAATACAATTGTGGTACATTTGTTCCATTCAGCCCTTGATCAAACCGACAATGAGATAAATTTCAATAGTTTAACTTGGGATTGGAGAAACGAGTTTGTGAATCACTTGCAGTATGGAATTTTTCTTGAAGATAAAAAGAAATCCCAATTACTACGATTTAAAGCTGCTCAGTATTGCCTAATAGAGGGAAATTTGCATTGAAAAAATATTTGGAGGACTCTTAGCACAGTGCCTTGGACTATCGCAAACTGAATATGTAATGAAAGAAGTGCATGAGGGACATTGTAAAAATCATGCCGGGGGAAGATCGTTGGTGAAAACACTGCTAAGAACAGGGTTCTATTGACCAAAAATGAAAGATGAAGCGAAAAATTTTGTAACATGGTGCGATAAGTGTCAGCGATGTGCAAATAATATACATCAACCATCGGAATTGCTTCATTCAATTATATCACCATAGCCATTCATGAAGTGGGAGATGGATATCGTGGGTCCTCTATCTCAAGCCAAATGAAAGGTTCGATTTTTGTTAATTCTAACGGATTATTATTCATAGTGGGTAGAAGTAGGTGCCTTCAAATAGGTAAGAGAAAAATAAGTTATTTACTTCATTCGAAAAAATATAATATGTCGATTTGGAATCCCAAGGAAACTCGTTTGCGATAACGGGTCGCAGTCCGTAGGTGCGAAAGTTACTAATTTTTTTAAAAGTTAAAAAATTAAACGAATTACTTGAGCACCTTATCATCACATAGCTAACGAACAAGTTGAGTCAACAAACAAAATCATCGTCAACAATCTGAAGAAGTGATTAGAAGAATCAAAAGGTAAGTGGCCAGCAGTGCGACTAGGGGTATCATGGGCTTATCGAACCACGACGAAAATAGCATGGGAAAAACACCATTCTTGCTCGTTTATGGGACGGAGGCTTTAATTCTAGTAAACATAGGAGAACCAAGTACAAGGCACATGCATAAGAATATTGACAAAATTAAAAGTATAACTAATAACAAAATTAAATTAGTTTAAATTATTTTTGGCAAACCTTTTCCCTAAGCGAAACGCCTATTAACAATCTTTTACTAGGAGAGAAATAGAAGAAAGAAAAAGAAGAAATGAAGAATCTTTTCATACATTTCAAAGAAGAATCCATGATAACCAATAAAATAACAAGAAAAAGGTAGTAATTGAAAGGGGATTTGGTATGTTGAAGCAATTAGTGCCCATAAAATTGGTGGGATTTCTAAGCTCACGTGAAGTACCCTCAAAATAAGGAATTTTGTTTCCCAAAAGCTATCATTCCTACTCAATTCCACTTACTTCCAATTTTATAATTGTTCTTTTCTAATTATTTTATTTTTATCTCACTAGAGATAAGAACTGAACAGATGTGCACTTTGTTTTTATTCTTCTCTATTCATTTCAAACTTATTTTTTCCTCCTTTTGATGTTGTTTTAGGAGGTTGATTGACCCCACATCTAGGACCCACTCCTTAATTTGATTTTGACTTTGGTCTATGAGCACAATCAACACGTACGTGTGGGTTGATCTTGAAAATTCTCATGTCCTTTACCTAAATTTCTTCATCTTTTTTAACACAATGATTGTTTGTGTGCATAACTAAATTTGAGGAAAATTGATCTTTTTTCCTGTATCTCTATCGGCTGCTGTAAAATGATAAAAGGTTTAGCTTTTAATTAAATTTCGGATTTGAACTTTCAGAGTAAATATTATTATATAAAAAGTGTTAAAATTCATAATATTCGATTTTATACTGTACAAATTTGGAATAGTTAGGTCACTAAATTTCAAATACCCAATTGCTAAAAAGATTGTGAGCCCGTTTGGATTAGCTGATTTGAAGTACCTAATAAGTATTAGGTACTAAAAAGCACTTTAAGTGCTGAAACTGATTTAATAAATAAGCAGTTACGTGTTTGGTAAAGTGCTGAAATTGATAATAGTTGCTGCAGTATTTGATAAAAAAATGTTGATAAGCTTTTTTTTTCTCAAATGACTTAAATAACCTTATAACTGTTTATACTTATAAGGGCATAATTTCTTTAAAATTTTAGATTCTAGATCAATACACATACAAAATATTCTATTTGTCATTTTATTTTAAATACAACTGTGCTTAGATAAGATATTTTTAAGATAAATATAATTTATTTATGATAAGCATATAATTATAAATTATAATAATTATTAAATTGACAAAAGTTTCTCAGTAAAAAATAAACCTAAATAGGACAAATTATTTGAAGAGAAACAAACATTATGTTCATCACCACAACACTTAGAAAGTAATACACCAAAAAATGATGTGTTCCCATTTATTACATACAGTTCAAAGATATAAATATTAATACACAATCACATAGATATAAATATGCAAAGGAATAGAGAACTTGCTTATGTTAAATAGTCAATGAGAATTGCGGACTTGAAGAGGTGCATGGGGGATGGGGGTTAGGTTGAATACTTGAGGTAGTGAGTATCGATGTAGGAGTTTTGTTCTAAAAAAAATATTTTAAGGATAAAATAGTAAAAGTTTTGATCAAACTTAAAGTGCTTATAAGCTAAAAATTTATAAGCTGGGGGTGACCAACTTATGACTTTTGGCTTATTTTTGACTTATAAGTACTTGGCATAGCCTAAAAGTACTTATAAGCTAGTTTGACCAACTTATAAGCTTAGCCAAACAGCTAATGTAGCGTGAGCTTATTTTAGCGATTCAAAATATGACGGGGTAATTTCATATTCTCTCGAGTCGTCCTTACATATAGATCTCTTAAAAGTTTCACTCATTATTATAAGGTTCTTGTTTTTGAATGAGGGAGTATTATATAACTTGAATAACAGTCTGGGCATTTCATTTTAAAATAGCCATATGGCTAACTTGTTTATATATATGTTGTAAGTCATTAATAATAGATTTTAAATTTTATACGAAGACATATAACTTCATCTTGGCAAGTTACATTTCTTGTTCTTGATGCAGCTTCCTATATACCTTTAATTATCTTTTTAATAATATGTTCCACCACCACTAGTACTATTAAACTGTAAGCCTTTGGAATTTGTTTCTAAATTTACCGTTGTTGTATTGTCACAATTGTTTGACCAAAAAGTGCCAAGCCTTTTTGTTAAATTAATAAATGATGAAATGAAAGATGAATCTTAATTAAAAATAATAAATTCTAGATCAAGTATTGTAGGAAATCGGTAAGTTGAACGGCGTCTGAGAGCATTAAATAGCACGTTTGTACTCAATGAATATCAATAAATATGATAACATGAACATGCAATAAATGTAAATAATAGCAATAAATGTAATAAGAAAGAATCTACCACCCAATTATTATATGATTTGGATAGTTCTTTCTCTTGACAACAACGTGGAAAGATAAGAAGTGAAGATGGATAAGGAATCTTTGGATCTTGTGAACAAAGATTAAACAACGTGTGCTCGAATAAGATAATCAGTGAACAAGACAACTTTTGTATATTCTCTCAAGTCAACCTTTTATAATGTGCTTTTTTCAGAAAGTGAAGATCGCCCTTTTGTTCTCTATCTCTTCATATTTATAAGGGGTTTTTTACCAGAAACCCTAAAAAGCACAAGACAAGGAATATGCAAAGGAATATTCCTTGTGTCCATTTCTAAATCTATCCTACCGTTATTTCTTTATTTCAGCTACTCGTCCCTGACGATAGCCTTCCCGAGGACGGCTTCCCGCTATTACGTCATGGTCGACCTCGTCCTCGATCATGTTTATCTACCGTTACCAAGTCACCAAATTAAGACCAACATAGTTAGTACCTCCGTTTGTTGAGGTCGTGGTCTTGAACGCCCTCAATAAGCGGACCCGATTTTGCTTCCGTTTAGAAGAAATTTTTCGTGTTGATTAGGTCGAATTGGCCGAGGTCGAGAAAATGGCGCAGCTAGTGAGGCTGCGGTTGGTTTGGCTAACGTGAGCGTCATGGCTACGCATGTCATCATTATGCATCTTTCCAATACAGCGTCTGTGCGTCTACTTTGGTGCCATTGAAAATTCTTTGCTTCGATTCTCGCACCACCCAACCCTATAAATAGGTGGGGGTTTTCGTTTTTTGGAAGTTTTCATCATTTCTCACTTTTCATGAGTACTGTTCTTCTTTGATCTTCTTCTCCAATTTCTGTTTTCGATTTCTTATAGCTTCTTCAGTTCTAGACCCTTCTTTCTTACCCAGTTGTTACATGACGAGGTTTCCGATGCCACTCCATTATTGGTGGTCCTTCCTCCCGGCGTTGAAGAATTCATGGCCAAAGAGGACGATAGCTTCCCTACCGCGAAGGAGATAGTCCCCAAAAACCCTTTGGTTAGAAATGATTTTCCAAAGGAGCCCGCTCCAGCTCCCGCTCCCGCTCCCGCTCAAAGGTTTTCAGAGACGGGACCGTCTCACATTGCCGACCTCCGGTCCAAATATCTCATTCCTCCCCATGTAAAAATTTTTCGGCCGAAGGTGACATCGTGGAGGTTCATCGACCCGGATATTGTGCCTTCTATGTCTACCCATTCTTGATTGGTTATACTCTTCCTCTCCTTATGCTAGCGGAGGAATTTTGCTGGCTTACAACGTCTGCCCGGCGCAACTCTCTCCTTATTTGTATAAAGCTTTCTTGATGCTGATGAAGTATGCAGAGTTGGCTGGCTATGAGGTCGTTGTTCGCCACCTGCTGCATTTATTTTCGCCTAGTTTTTATAGAGGTACTCTGATATACCTACGGCATCGTGGGACCAAAGGGTTGGTGGTTGGGATGGTCACAAAATGAATCGAAAGTACTAGCATAAGTACTTCTTCATCAAGATCGAGAACCTTGTAGCGGACCCGACTGGGTTTCCTAAGCAATGAAACTATAATCGTAAGTATCTTAACATTTGCTCATTATTTTCTTTCGCCTTTTCATTTTTGGCTCACTTGAGGCTTCCTTGCTTTTTAGTTGAGAGGCATGCACCTTCTCCCATTTTTGATATGGAAGATTGGGTGGCTCGCGTGTTACCCCACATCGTGGGAATTCGTGATTAGGCATCCTTTCACAAGAGTTTTGGACCTAAGATTCCATCCAATAAGTGTTACTTTTACTTCACTTTATTATTGTTTACCATTTCTCTCTGGCGTGACCTCCATTTGGTGCTAGGTCGGCAAATTTCCAAGAAAAAGGCTTCAGTGCCCGCATTTTGCAGGCTATTGCATCGGCTAGAATGCAATTTGCCTTAGCTGAGTCCGCTCAAGGAAGACATGCCCAATTTACGCCGATGAGGGATTCTGCCCCTCAAACTGTTATCGTACGTGATAAGATCTCTTCCCAGCCCATCCATCATCTTGAAAATGAGCCATCTAGCGGCGAAAAGTCACCGTCAAGGAAAAGGCGAAGGGTAGAAAATGGGAAGGCCGTTATCAACGGTATTGAACTAGAGAAACTCATCGCTGCGGGAATAGAATCTGCGCTTACACCAAACGTAGAGACCGTTTTCACGGCGGGTTCCGTTATAGATAGGAGGCCCTCTGGAGTTGAGGGGGTTCGTGATGGCCAAAAGCTTGTATGGGCCGCAGAAGGTGGCACGTCATCGGCTACCGAGGGAAGTAGCACGGTCCCTGCGGTGGACGACGATTCTGGCTTGGATGTTGATCTTGAAGAGGTACGGACCTTCCTGGAAAGGAATACTCATATGGAGATAAGGACGGAGGGTCCTAAACGGCATATAGTCATTCTCGTGGGCTACGACCTTTTGGACAATTCAGAACGGGTGGTGTCGTCCTTTTCTCCCTTGTGCGGCTTCTGAAAACATGACGCTACAGGTGATGAATGATGCAGAGTTGTCGTTGGGTATATCCGGCATGGCTCTACGAGTAAGTGCTTTTGAATGTTAGGATTTGTTTCACATGTGTAATTTGCTCATACTGACTCCTTTCTTTTACTTGTCAAACTCTTATCACGGAGATTGAGCGTGACCGGCGGGAGAAGCGGAGGACGAATATTTTTAAGAAGATGACTGATCACTGCCTACTCCGCACCACTAAAAATTAGGAAGAGAGGATCTCAATAGCTTTTACCCGATTTGTGGGTCGGGATCGATTTCCTCAGGGAGCTAGGAATGGAGTCGAGTATCTATTTAGGTTTTGAATTGCGTATTTGTTCCAAATATCACTTCTTGTTGTTGATTGCCCCAATTTCCTTGGGGTTGCCATTGTTGGTCTGAAGAGTAGCCTCTATTGCCTTGATAGTTGTTGACATATTGTACCTTTGCACTTTGGTCATCATAACAATCATTTGAATAACCACCACCATCATTATCATATTGTTCAGAATTCCCTTGAGCTTGTTGCCCTCTTTGCCTTCTCTTGTTGACGAGCATATTTACACCTTCCATTGCATTGACTTGGCGAGGAATTTGGACTTGTTGCAACTGACCCTTCGCCAATTGATTCATATTAGTAGTAATCTTAGCAATAACTTGACCATGATCATGTAATTCCTTGTACAAATGGATGACCGTGGGGTCACCTTGAGGCATATTCGCTCTACTTTTCCACGTAGAGGATGTATCCGCCATCTCATTAAGAATCTCACAAGCTTCGTCATAAGGAAACTTCATGAAATTACCCCCGGCCAATTGATTGACTATGCATTGATTTGCAGTATTGATGCCCTGATAGAAGATTTGTTGTATCATCACCTCCGTCATATCATTATTGGGGCATTCCTTCACCATCATTCTAAATCGCTCCCAAATCTCATGCAAAGGTTCCGTGGGCTCTTTCTTGAAAGCCAATATCTCATCTCGAAGTGCTGCCATATGCCTAGGTGAGAAAAATTTAGCAATAAACTTATCCGCCAACTCATCCCAAGTTGTGATGGAATGGTTGGGGAGTCTCTCTAGCCAATCCAATTCTTTCCTCCGAAGTGAGAATGGGAAAAGCCTCAACCTAAGAGCATCTTCGGACACATTCATTTGCTTGCTACCCCAATATGTATCTACAAACCCTTTGAGATGCTTGTAGGCATTTTGATCGGAGGCGCCCATGAAATACCCATGTTGCTCGAGCAAGGTCAACATCACATTGGTTATTTGAATATTCCCCGTCCGGATTCGGGGAGGGACAATAGCACTCGCATACCCTTGATTCGGTAATACTCTGGGAGCCACTCTTGGAGGTGGCGGAGGAGGGTCTGGAATATTATCATTTGGATTAGCATTGGCATTCCAGCCTCTCTATTGTCCTTGAGGTGCAAGAGGTACCTCATCTTGCTCAAAATCATCTACCTCCTCCTCCGCAATCACGTTTCCAAGAGGGTTATTAGTGTTGTTCAATGCCATATTAGTACCTGAGTAATGACACAAACAAGTAAGTTACAAAGAAGGAAAGAAGAACAATACACAAAACTAACTAAATAGATAGCCAAAACCGTTAGCTCCCCGTCAATGGCGCCAAAAAAGTGATCACTGCCTACTCCGCACCACTAAAAAGTAGGAAGAGAGGGTCGCAATAGCTTTTACCCAATTTGTGGGTCGGGATCAATTTCCACAGGGAGCTAGGAATAGAGTCGAGTAGCTATTTAGGTTTAAATTGCGTATTTGTTCCAAATATCACTTCTATTCATTTTTGGTTTTTTCTTTATATTCTACTATGCTCAAACTACAAATTATAATTGAAACTAAATTATACTAAGAGTAAATTGCTACAAGTTGTATCTAATGGTTTAAAAATGCACTAGGGTAGTGACTTTCGCCTAGGTGGCTAATTGACGGGTAATTGCATCTAAGGCATGATTGGAAATATTTTATAACCGTTTCTCGATACTACCCACTCTACACCTCTCGGTAGAAAGAGTAATTTTGCCCAATTGACTTTCTCAAGACCAATTGGGTATACATATTTGCCCAAGAAACTAGGGTTCAAGTCGGGTAATTGCTCTCTCGAGGTTTAACCTTTTAATTAGGACTATCAATCAATTGAGTCCATCCAATTCCTTGTTGAGTCAATTTTGGAGACTTAGGCTCTCTTTCTCAAGAAGAGCCCAAGTCAACTTAGCACAAACTAGTGTTTGCAACCACTAATTTACAAATTAAACCATAAAATTAACTCAAATAACAAACACCCATAGTCACTCTAACCTTAAATCACAATACCCATAAATTACCCATACTAGGGTTGAGCCATAACCCTAGCTAATGGGTCTAGCTACTCATTCTTGAAGAGAAAATCAAAGAAATAAATAAAGAGAAAGACATATTAATTAATTACTAAAGTAGATACAAAGATTCAATGATTAAAACTAAGTAAAAGTGCCCAAAATGGCTACAAATGGTCTTCTCACGAGCACAACTCAAGTCTAAAAATAGCTGATTCCCTAAAAAAGGAAAAAGATTCTATTTATACTAAGCTGGAAAACTGGACAAAAATGCCCCTGCGGGGTCAGTGCGGACCGCACAAAATGGTGTGCGGCCGCACTAGGATCTTGACTCTAAAAAATCAACTCTCTGAACCCAGGCTCCACGGACCGCACAGAATGGATTGCGGCCGTGGAGACATTTAACGCGGTTCGCACAAACACGACCGTGGACCACACAGGCTTAAACCTTGGGACTTGACATCTCTCTGAAGTTTGCTTCCGCGGACCGCATCAAATGGTAGTGCGGCCACGGTGTCTTTAGTGCGGTCCGCACAATATCTACTGCGGCCGTATTGCTTTGATGCCTTAAAATCCAGGTCTCCGAATCTCCCTAGTGCCGACCGCACAAAGCGTAGTGCGGCCGCACTAGGCCTGTTTGTCCTGAGTTGTCTTGTCCTTGGTACTTGTGCAGGTTTTACTCCTTTTGAGCCGATCTTTGACATCTCATCACTTTGTTGATCAAAACTGAAATCAAGCACAACTTATGAGCCTTTTGGGACTATTTTGTAAGAATTTATAATCAGAGCGTAAGCAAGAAGGAGCATGAAAAATGTCAAAATCCCTAGTTATCAATGACCTCAAAGTACAAGGAGTACCATACCAAGCACCAAGCGTTGGCTGACTTCCTTAACCAGGATGGTGAATTTCAGTCGCTTCGTGATGGGCTTAAACAAAAAGATGATGAGCTGACGAATAAAGATGTAGAAATGAGGGAGAGGGAAGACGAGCTAATGAGAACCAACAGTAGGTTCAGAGAGCTTGAGGAAGCTCTAAAGGCTAAGGAGGACGAGTTCGAGGTGAGGAAGGGGGTGATGGCTGAGAATGCTGACCTTCAAATGCAAGTGGCATCCTTAATGACCAAACTCGGGCAGAGGGAGGCAAGGGTTGTTGATCTAAGGGACGAGCTAAATTCCATGGTCGAAGAATTGAGTCGTGCCGAGAAAGGCAGATTGGCCTCTATGGCTGAAGTGGCAGCCCCAGAAGATGTCCTCCGTGTTTGTAGGTACGAGCAGGATAATGAGGAGGAGACATCGGCGCTTAAGGTGGCGAAGATAGAAGAACAGATCCAGGGTTAGGAGGCGGAGCTATCTGGGTTGAATGAGCAGGTCATTGTATTGAAGGCCGGGGAGGTACGACGATAATCACAACCGTCTACTTCTCATACTTCTACTAATCCCGGTGTGCCGTAGGAGTTGTATGAGATGTGGGTTCACGTCGAGGCTCAACTTGACGTGTGTAAGTCTTTGAAGGCCGTCGGGAAAGTTTCCAAAGCAGAACTTGAGGGCGTCCATGTCAAGGCACGTGCAGCCCGTAAAACTTGTGGTTATGCCCCTCGTATGCCTAGTGGAGAGGATGACGATTACGCAGATAGGTTCGCCTCCGATCGTTGGTATGGTGATGAGTACGCCGATGGGGATGATGTGGCGTGAAGCTGTTGCACTTAGTTTTTATTTTGCTTTGCTGTTTTTTTGAAGGCGTCTTTGAGTCCTTTGTAAAAAGTACCGACAGTTGAAATGGAACAGTTCCCTTTCTGCTATGTATTTCTTGATTTCCGTTCTCTTTTCTTTTTGCTATGTGGGAAGTCCCTGATTTTTTGATGAGATCGATGGTTGACACGGTCGTACATTGAATAATTCAAATAAGGTCGAATACAAAGTAATTCGAGCGAGTCGAATATCGAATGATTCGAGCGGGGTAGAATATAAAGTAATTCGAGCATGTCGAATGTTGAATAATTCGAGCGAGGTCGAATGTAAAGTAATTCGAGCGTGTCGAGTGTTGAATAATTTGAGCAAGGTTGAATGTAAAGTAATTCGAGTGTGTCTAATGTTGAATAATTCGAGTGAGGTTGAATGTAAAGTAATTCGAGCGAGTCGAATTTCGAATGAGTTGAGCGGGGTCGAATATAAAGTAATTCGAGCGTGTCGAATGTTTAATAATTCGAGCAAGGTCGAATGTAAAGTAATTTGAGCATGTCGAATGTCGAATGATGTGATTGGGTTCCAATATAAAGTAATTCGAGCGTGTCAAATGTTGAATAATTTGAGCGAGGACGAACGTAAAGTAATTCGAGCGTGTAAAATGTACAGTAATTTGACTGTGTCGAATGTTGAATAATTCGAGCGAAGTGGAATGTAAAGTGCAAAAAGACTTGGTGGAGAGTAAAAATGCTGCTTTATTTCATTCATTGGAGAATATTACATGTTTTATTTGTTTCATACATATATTGGAGAAGTTCCCGTGTACCTATTCCCTTCATCATTTGGCCTGGAGAAGTAGTCGGCATGCGGGGCGATGAATTATACTTGAACTTCGAGACATCTCCTTCGTCGCCTCATTAAAAACCTCCCCGGGAAAACTCAATTGGGATAAAACCTGGGTGAGGGAAAAAGAGTACGACTCGGAGGGCGTCTGTTTACAGAAATTGAAGTATTTGAGGTGGGTGACGTTCCAATTGTTTGGTAGTAGCTTTCCCTCCGTTGTTTCTACTTGGAATGATCCTTTGTTTGCTGCAGCGGCTGTGATTTGGATGGCCTGTCCCAATTGGTTCCTAGCTTTCCTTCTCTTGAATCTTTGCTCACCTGTGTTTTGGCCTTGAGTACATAGTCTCCAACTTTGAGTGGTCGTACTTTGGCTTTTTTGTTGTGGTACCGTTCTGCTTGTCATTTTTGGGCTACCATTCTTATGTAAGCCACGTCCCTTCGCTCCTCTGCTTCGTCGAGGTCTTGTTTCCTATCCTCGTTATTGCTTGGTCCACTTTCATTGGAGTATCTCAAACTGGGTTCCCCGACCTCGACTGCTATCATGGTGTTAGTCCCGTGGACTAGTGAATATGGCGTTTCTTCTGTGCTTGTTTTTGGTGTGGTGCGGTATGCCCAGAATCCCTCTGGTAGTAGTTCTGGCCATAATCCCTTGGCGTCCTCAATCTTTTTTTCAAGATATTCAGTATTGTTTCGTTGGAGGATTCGGCCTGGCATTACCAACAGGGTGGGCGTGGAGAGTATTCGCTTGATGTGCCTTTTTTTGAAGAACTCGGCGGTCTTCTTTCCAGTGAATTAGGGTTTGTTGTCACAGCTGATTTCTTTGGGGATGCTGAAGTGGCATATGATGTTTCTCGATATGAATGTGATAACTTCTTATTCGCATATCTGGGTGAACGCACCTGCTTCTACCCATTTAGAAAAGTTATCAGTTAAAACAAAAAAAACGTACATTACCTCGCCCTACTGGAAGGGTTCCGACGATGTCCATTACCCATTTGAAGAACGACCATGGCTATGTAACAGAATGGAGGTGTTCCCCTGCTTGGTGTATCATATGAGCATATTTCTGTCACTGTTCGTACTTCTTAACGTAATCGGTGGCTTCCTTCTTCATTGTAGGCCAATAATAATCTGCCTGAATGAGGTATTTGACGAGGGCCCGATTGCCGGTATGGACACCGCAGTGGTCTTCGTGTACTTCCTCGAGGACGAGTCTTGTTTGGTTTGGCCCTAGGCATTTTGCTAAGGGGCCTCCAAATGTTCTTTTGTATAGGTCATGGTTTATGATGCTATACCTGGCCGCCTGCATTAGAAGCTTTTTGGCTTCTTTTTTGTCTGATGGGAGTACTCCCTCCTGCAAATATGTTATAATACGGTTGCGCCAGTCCCAAGTCAAATTTACAGAGTGTACCTCAAGTTGGGTCTATTGACGAATGGAGGAGGGTGACCACGTTTTCCTTTCTAATAATTTTGGTGGTCGCTGTTAACTTGGCGAGACTGTCTACCTCGATATTTTGTGCTCAAGGTATTTGATCGAGTCGACATTCGTCGAAATCTAGTAGCATTCTATGAATTTCTACCTGGTACCTTTTGTAGCCTCTCCTCTTTGATTTGGAAAGTCCCTGTGACTTGGTTGACAACGAGTTGTGAGTCAGATCTAAGGACGACTCATCACGCTCCGTATTTTAGAGCTAGCTTCAATCTTGAAATTATGGCTCATACTCGGTCTCATTGTTAGTCATATCAGGGCACCGTATGGATTGGCAGATGACTTCACATGTTGGGACTTCAAGTACGAGTACTAGTCCAGATTCTGATGCATTGGATCCACCGTCAATATATAGGACCCATAGGTCAGGAAGACTGGGCGAGGTACGAGAAGTTTCTTGCTCGACCTCAGTCATTATTTTGGCACTGAAATCGGCGACGAAGTCAGCGAGTACATGCAATTTTATCACTGTTTGTGGTTGATATGTTATATCATGCTCGCTCAATTCTATAGCCCACTTGTCCAGTCTCCTTGATAGTTTGGGTTTATGAAGGATGCTTCGTAAGGGAAAGGTCGTTACCACTGATATGGGGTAGCATTGAAAATAGGGTCTAAGCTTTCGTGAAGCTATAACCAATGCGAAGGCCAATTTTTCGAGGTGAGGGTACCTCGTTTCGGCGTCGACCAGAGTTTTTTATATAATAGATTGGAGATTGCGTACCTTTGTCTTCACGGACCAACACTGCGCTTACTGCGACATCTGATATGCTAAATATATTAAGAGGCATTCTCCGGGTTCTGCTTTGGCGAGTAGTAGGGGCAAAGACAAGTACACCTTTAGTTCTCTTAGGGCCTCGATGCATTATGCATTCTATTGGAGCCCGTTGTCCTTTTTGAGCACGTTGAAGAATTTCTGGCATCTGTCAGAGGATTGTGAGATGAACCTCGATAGGGCAGCTATGCGGCCTATAAATTTTTACACATGTTTCTTGCTGGTTAACACTTCAGGTATTCCCTCGATGGCCTTGATTTGGTCGGGGTTGACCTCGATGCCTCTTTGTGACACCAAAAAGCCGAGGAACTTCCCTAAAGTTACGCCGAAGGAACATTTTTCGGGGCTCAGTTTCATGTTGTGTCGCCTTAGTATTCCAAAGGCTTCTTTCAGGTGGTCGATATGGTCTTCCTTCCTTTTCGATTTGACCAACATGCCGTCTATGTAAACTTCCATTATTTTACCGAGTGGGTCCACATCTTGGTTACCAATCTTTGATAAGTCGTTTCCGCATTCTTTAACACAAATGGCATGACTCAGTAATAGTACGTTCCTTGATGGGTGATGAAAGTAGTCTTTTCATGTTCCTCTTCCTCTATGAGTATTTGGTTGAAACCTCAGTAGGCATCTAAAAAGATCAGCAATTCGTGCCCTGCTGTTGCGTCAATGAGCTGATCGATATGAGTCAACATAAAGGAGTCTTTCGGGCAGGCCTTGTTTAGGTCCGTGAAATCCATTCACATCCGCCACTTCCCATTTTTCTTTTTCACCATGACTACGTTGGCGACCCATTGAGGGTACTTTGACTCCTGGATTGAGTCGTTAGCGAGTAGCTTATCCACCTCATCGCTGACGGCTTTGTTGATTGCGGTGTTAAATTTTCTCCTTACTTGTCATACTGTAAGGTAATGGGGATCGACCTTCAATTTATGTATGGCAACGTCTTTCGGGATTTCTGGCATATCTGCGTGGGAAAAAGAAAATAGATCGGCTTTGTTAGCTAAAAACTTATGAAATTTACCTGGCTAACAGAGTTTATGGCCTATGTAAGCTTGTTTGCTATTGTCACTACTGTCTAATTAGACGGGATCAAGATCTTCTACCATTGACCCTGGGGCTTCCACGATGTCGGGGTCCTTAATAACGTCTTTCTACTTGTTGAGTTCTGACCCCGACTCAGGTAATTGCTATGCTTTTGAGTTTGTTCTTTTTAGCTGTTGAGTGTGTGTGCAATCTTGGGCGATGCAGTAGCATTCTTGGGTTGTGCACTGTTCGCCTCTAATGCTGAATATCCCCCATGGAATAGGGAACTTGATTACTTTATACAAGCTGGACGGGATGGCTCTCATGGCATGTATCCATGGTCGTCCTATGATGGCGTTGTAAGCTGTGTCTTGGTTCATGAGATGGAACGCTGTTTCTAGGGTGACGCCTCCATCTAGAACGGGCAGCGTCATTTCTCCTAAAGTTTGCTCGACTGCATTGTTAAAACTTGTTAGTGTTATACAGTGCGGTACTATCTCGTCCTCAAGTCGTATTTGTAAAAGAACTCGAGGATGAATAATACACGCACCGCTTCCATCATCTACCATTATTCTTTTTACATAAGTATCTAAAATACGTAAAATAATGACAAGAGTATCGGAGTGAGGGAAAGTCAAATTGTTGGTATCTGACTTATCAAAGATGATACTTTCTTCGAGGTCATCATACCGTTCGTGGGTGATTGATAGCTTCAGTTTGTGTGTGGCGGTAAACTTTACGTGGTTGATTGTTATTTTGTCGCCTCCTCCGATTATCATTTGAATGGTGTGGGCAGGGGAGGGCGGCTTTGGTGGGCCTTGGTATTGTTCTCTTCCGCGGCCAAAGTTGGCTCTTCCTCGGTCGCTCATCAGCTCCTTTAGGTGCCCTTGGTGGAGCATGTTCACTACCTTTTGTCGTAGGGATATGCAGTCCTCAGTTGTTTGACCTCGCTCTTGATGAAATTCATAGAGGATGTTTGACTTTTGGGTACTTGGGTCGGACTTCATCTTATGTGGTCACTTTACCTTCAGGCCGAGCTTCTCTAGTGCGTACACTATTTCTGAAGGGGAAACACAAAAATTGTGAGCAGATAAGAGCGGATGCATACCTCTTTCGTTCCGCTGAGTCCCTGTATGTGGCCTGGGCAGTCCTTCTGCATGGCGAGGAGATGGTGGGACGGTTGTTCTGACATAAGGTTGGTGCCTATCTCGGTTAAGGCGTGGACCCGACTAATCTCTTCGACCGTCACTATGATAGTTTTTCCTCGGCTATGTTTGGACCGATGTTAAACGTTGTATCGGGCCGTTAAGGTCTTCCTCGTCTGCTCTCGCCTCGGTGCAGTTGTGACGATCCAAAGGGTCATCACCTATTTTCTCTCTTTTTTGCGCTTTCGAGGCCTTGAAAAGCTCGCTTTTTCACTTCGATTTACGTGCATAGTCCGGGCGCATAGCCGAAAAGCTTAAATATGAATTCTGTGTAACAATTGATGAATTTTGATATTAATAAGATTAAAATTGACTTTGGTCAACATTTTGGGTAAACGGACCCGGACCCGTAATTTGACGGTCCCGGAGGGTCCGTAGAAAAATATGGGACCTAGGCGTATGCTTGGAATCGAATTCTGAGATCCCAAGCCCGAGAAATAAATTTTTGTGTGAAATTATTTTCTGAAATTAATTAAGGAAAATGGAAAGGAAATTTGATCAGAAGACTATGGTATCGGGCTCGGTTTTTTGTTCTGACGCCCGATACAAGTCTTATATGTGATTTAAGTGCTTTCTATAAAGTTTGGTTGAAAACGGACGTCATTTGACGTGTTTCAGACTAAAAAAATGGAAAATTTGTGTTTTTATGAAATGTTGGAAGAAATCATGTGATTTGAGGCTTGATTCTATGAATATAATGTTATTTTGGCGATTTAATCGCACGAGTAAGTCCGTAAGATGTTTTTGAGGTTGTGTGCATATTTGGTTTGGCGCCCCGAGGACTCGGGTGAATTTTGGATAGGTGTCGAGTTGCATTTTTGAGCTTTGGAGTTGTAGATTTTCAATCAGGTGCTTCAGACCTGCAGGCTTCGCAAGGCTTCTCGCAATTGCGAAGTTAGCCCAGGTCTGACCCTCCTCGCAAATGCGAGGAATTTCTTCGCAAATGTGAAGGTGCTCCTGTTGGCCAAAGGTCGCAAATGCGACCAAGAAGTTTGCAAATGCGAAGCTTCCCCAACTAGCCTGTATTCGCAAATGCGAACAAAAGTCTCACATTTTCCAGACCTGCTGGGTTCGCAATTGCGAACCCATGTTTGCATTTCGCACATCTGAGGCCTGCATTTTTCATACTTAGACGAATTTTCAACCCATTTCTTCATTCTTTCAAACTCAAACACTCCATAAGCGATTTTCCAAGAAAACTTTCTTTCCCAAATCATTTGTAAGTCAATTTTTACTTAATCCCTTCAATCATTTACATCATTTATCATGTTTTCATCTTAAAATCAAGGATTTCCATAGGTGAAAATGGAGATTTTGGGTAGAACCTAGGTTTTTCTTAAAATTGGGGATTTGGACCTCAAATTGAGGTCCGATTTCAAAACAAATCATACATATGAACTCGTGGGGGAATGGGTAACCGGGTTTTGGTTCGAACCTCGG
>MU757910.1:21676-35126 GCA_026770625.1 Nicotiana glauca
ACAGTATCATTTTTGTGGTTTGCACTTCACAGAAGTTTTATCCAGCCCCTAGGCCCTGATTTCCTATAATCAATCTTATATTAGCATCTAGGGAACTTTTGCTACAAGCTTTACTTATGCTGTAATTTATGATTTTGAGTGATTTGAGCAACAGTTCTTGGTATCTAATCTTTAATCTATGCAATAGGCATAGGGCCCCAGACTGCTTTGAAGCTTGTACGTCAGCATGGGTCAATGGAGAGCATATTGGAGAATATTAACAAAGAGAGGTACTTTATTTGATGCTTTATGGAACTGAATTCATCAAATATATGTGCATGCATTGATTGGTAGTTAACTAGCTCTCCTTTGCCAGCAGTCTTCACTTACCCTAATCCTGATAAAATGACACCAACTGTTTCCATATGCTAGTTGATCACATAAACTATTTCCATGAGCTAGTTAATTATTAGTTCACTTGTTTCTCAAGGCAGAAAAAACGAGGAGATGTTAAAAATTTAGAAATTCCTTTTAAAGGAGTTTGTTGTAAACGTAAAGGGATTTCCACTTTTAGTGCGTACTATTGAAGCTTTATGGGTTAACACTATTTGATGGACTGTACACTAAAGGGTCGTTTGGTTACCAGGATAAGGATGTTAAACCCTGTAAAATTTGGGATTATGGTTATCCCATGTTTGGTTGTTGATATTAACTAGGGAAAAGGTCTGAAATTGCCCCTATACTATGGTATATAGTTTACATTTGTCCCCCGTTATACTTTTCGTCCAAATCCACCCTAAAGTATGTAAAATTACCCCTAGCTCTAACGGATCTCCACTGTGGTAGTCGACCCCTTCTGTTAATTTGTCCATGTCAGCAGCCAAGTCAACACCTAAATATAATTCTCACTAGGTTTTATTGACCAAAATAATTGGGAAGAGGAGAGAGAAAGATGCCTTCCTTGGTCGAAAATGGAGGTTGGAGTAGCCAACTTTTTGAATGAAATCAATCTCGCCTTTTATATTCATTTGCAACATTTGCTCCGTTGTCAACAACCACCTTCTCAGCTGACTGCCCAGCCCTAGACCCACCACAGCATCATCTCCTTTGAGATTTTTCAAAAAGTTCAAAATTTCCGACAAGCCGACGAGGATAAACTCGCCGTTTACTCATAGCCGGAGAAGCGTCAAGTAAGGATCTCCATTGACTTTTGTAAGAATGGTAAAGATGTATTAATACATCAGAAATAGAAGAATAAATTGTTAAGAGTTTTGATTAAAAATGGTGGCATGATGGATCTAGTTTCCGGCGTCGGCAACTGCTAAAGGTGGGGGGCGGAGTTGGTCATAAAACAAAACTAGGTTAAATGTGAGAGAATTGGTTTTTTAATTTTCTAATTAGTAAAGGCAATAAACCAGATATTAGGTGCTGACTTGGTTGCTGACATAGACAAATTAACAGAAGAGTCGGTTGCCAGAGTGGAGATCCGTTAGGGCTAGGGGTAATTGTACATACTTTGTTAACGGTAGGGGTAGATTTGGACGAAAAGTATAACGGGGGACAAATGTAAACTCTATACTATAGTATAGAGGCAAATTCAGACCTTTTCCCTATTAACTAATACCGCTATAAATTTTATACCAAAATGGTGGTATGAGCTACCCCACATAAAAGGTGGGATAGATAATCCCATACGGTATCCCGAAATATAATCCCATGGGATATCCTCGAACTGAACCAAACGACCCCTAAGCTCCCGGTATGTGTGGAGTCTCGGGTAGGGTTGGACCATGTTTGATCTATTATACACAGCCTAGACTGGGATGCCTTTTCTTTAAAATAGTTTATCTCAAAATATGTGGTGTAGTAGCAAAAGCGCTACTCATGATGTGTGGGTTAGGCGCACGCCATTGGTTCGAACCTTGCCGCGGAAAAAGCCTGGTTTTTTAGTGGAGAAGTGTTGAGATGCGGGTCCATTATCTACTTGTGTTTCGAACCGTGTGCTATTGGCCCTTGAGGATTTCTTGGTTATCAAAAACAAGTTACAATAATTTTCAAAAGTTTTCAAGAGAGAATTATGCCAAGTAATTGACATACTTGGTTGTGTGGTTTGGGAGTGGGGTGGACTTGACTGTAACATTGTTGGTAAATTGTGATTTCGGCCGTTGAATTCACCATGATTACATCATATGTTGCTTAAAGTACTTTCATTGTTGATCCTATTACAGATATCAAATACCTGATGATTGGCCATATGAAGAGGCTAGACGGCTCTTCAAGGAACCATTAGTTACAGATGATGAGCAAACTGAACTAAAATGGGCTGCTCCTGATGAAGAAGTGATTTTCTTAACTGAAGTTCTGATTTTTTTGGTTGGTTGTTAATGATTTTCAACAGAACTTTCATTTTTATACTTTTACTCTTTAATAGGGGTTGGTTAACTTTCTGGTAAAGGAAAATGGATTCAACATTGATAGAGTTACGAAGGTATATTTCCCTTTTCCATTGAACCTTTTGCCTCTATCTGACAGAAAGATTTCTTCCACCTTCTTTAAAAGGATACAACAAACTACTTTGCTTCTGGCTTTGCGCAGGCAGTAGAAAAGATCAAGACAGCCAAGACCAAGTCTTCTCAGGGACGGTATGAATTGCTTAGAAAAAATCTATTGACGGTTAATAATGTTGGAAAGAACTACCATTCCCTTAAATTTCTTCAAAAGTGGATGATGGGACCTTGAATATTATTTCACCTTGTAAAAGCCTTTAATATATGTATGATGTTTTAGAGTGTATTGGTAATTTTTTGTGGTATCTTCTAACCATGATGTTTTGCATTTTGCAAATTTGTGGTCTCTTTCTTGAACAGGCTAGAATCATTCTTTAAGCCAGTTAGCACATCTGCTCCAGTTAAAAGAAAGGTACCATTCATGATCCTCTTATCCATTGGTCCAATGCACTGGGCTCATCTCATGGAGGGAAAAGCCAAAATGTAGTTGTCTTGTAGAGCCCTTAATGCAAAAGAACCTTTCAACTAAAAAAGATATTTGGATATTCTGTTATGGTTTGTCCGTAGCTGTGGCACTCTTTTTGGTTTTTTATTTTTAACTTTCTGACCCTTGTTTAGTGTTATTTCAAAATTAAGTTACTCATTTACTGTTAGGATAACATTTAATGATTGCCAAAATTATTCAATTGCTTTCCTTTTATTGGCAATAGAAGAATTGGATATCATTTATATGTTATATTCACTTAATTAACAACTGTAAATTACGTGTATCATGAACAGTAATTGGCTATGTTCTTTTGTCTTCCTTTTAATCATATCTTGTGCATCTTATGTTGATTTTTTTTGGAAGTGAATATCTGTTGGGATTGAATATCAATTTTAGGTCATCTATCATTTGTAGTGCTTTTCCGAAACCCAATAAGTTTCTTTCTCTTAGAATACAAATTTCTCAAGCATAGCCTTGTCCAAAAACGTATGCCCATACTAGATATATAATTTGTTGATGTTTATTCCAAATTATAATTGGTTGCCCCCATAACTTTTGGTACATTGGCTCACAGGGAACTAAATGTTTTCTTGTGTCTCCAAATCCTGTTACCAAGTTTAAGACACTCTCTGTACAATCCAGACCCATGGTCCTTGGCAGTCAAATCTTCCTGTCTTTAGATTTGGGATCGAATTACTCCGAGCCGTTATCCAGACACGTCTGCTTCGGCATATGATGCTGTAAACCCCTCATGAACTTTGATCTCTAAGTTTTCGCCATTCATAGTTCAAAATGCTCTAATTTAGGTATTATTTTTGCTAAGATTGCCGTGCTGAATAGTGAATACTGAATCTGTAAAAAAGAAATTTATTGAAGAAGATTACGAATAGAAATTGTTAATTCATGAAGATACAGGTGATGCAACTCAATATCATCCTCCTTTCTCAAAAAAAATAAAATTTGGTACCTTTCTCAAAAAAAAAAGAAGGGTGGTACAACTCAAAATCCTCCTAAAAATTGTGTCCATGAACTACTTGTGAATAGACAAGCATCAAGCTGAAAAGTAACGTCTACATAGGTTGAGCTGACAGTAAGGCTAATGACTTTGAGAACTGCAATTTGGAAAATTTCGTCCATCTTTTTGCTGGAAGTTATTACGTTAATAGATAATTTTGTATTTCAAATGGACAACAGTTAGTAGTATGTTTTTAAGCTGAGTACTCTTGGTATTATTTTCTATTTGTGACATTTTTTGTTTAGTAAATTTTTGAACAGAATGACAACTCTGAAACGACATATCTTTGGCTGAAGATGGGATCTTAATATGACGCTCTATTTGGTCACAGGAAACAGCTGACACTACTGAGAAAGGAGCTGCTAACAAGAAATCAAAGGCTGGTGGTGGTAAGAAGAAGAAGTAGCTAGCATCAAGTTAAAGCTTGCAGTAAAGTGATGGTTTTGTACCTTGCCAGGTAAGATGATTTGACCTAAATTATTTGATCGCTGTCTACTTTGACTTTGTCTACAACATAGATTCTGATAGCACTTTGATGAGTTTTCCCAAATACCATTGCCCATGTATCGAGCCTAATTGGTGTATAAGATGTCAACTGAATTGAAGTGGCTAATGTGTTTCCTTTGGATTTTTGTCGACTTAAAAAGTTTATTTAGAAATCCTTTTGGTTTCTGCATAGTAATTTGGTGTCCTTTCAATGCACCAATATTACATGCAGTTCTCAAGATCTAAACCAGACAGGAATTGCAGTATGTAATTGAAGAGATATCAAGGATTCATAGTTGGAATGTAATGGAAGAAAAGATAAAAAATGACTTTGTTTCTTTTCCATAATGTACAAGTGAAGAAAAAAAGAATTGGATCATCTATTCACAAGTACTTCCAGACTTGGATTAACAGTGTGTATCTTAAGAAGTTTGATGTGCGTTTCACTTAGTATCGTCATGATTTAACTCGACGTCAGTTAAACCTTCATTTCTTTGGTTGTTGTTCTTTTTATGGAAACAATAATGCACTGTGGTTTCCTCTATCTGCTTGGAAGGACAGTCAGCGGTTCAGTCGCGATGCTGCTTGCGGAGACCCTTGGTAGCTGGTGCCTCAATTTTTTTGTTGTTCTGGAGGAAAATACTCCAATTAGTCATGAGGCCTCCTTTCAAATATCTCGTTCCTTTCATGTGTTCTGTATTTGCCCCCCTCTAATGAATGAATTTGTGACGGTAGGAAATAGTTGGTGCACAGGCTGGGCATTTGAAACAGTTTTTTAATATAGCACTTGGCACACTTTGATGTTATTTGTATAAATCTGGATTATCCTCCGGTTCTCGTCCTATGCTGTCGGTTGCATGTGCAACTTAATGCAGAAAACAATCCTAATCTAACCCTTGGCACAGTTCTTTCTTCTCTCGAGTCTTAGGCATTGTTTTGTTGCTTGGGTTGGTGTTCCGATAGGCGAGAGGTGTAAGCATCGCGAGGTGTGAAGTCAGATCGTACTAAAGACAATGAAAAAATTTAGAAAATGAGAGATTTAAAAAAAATAAGTAAAAGCAGAATGAAAGACAGTCTGCAGAATTTGTTAACTACAGTAACCGAAAACCATTGCTGAAAGATGTGGGAGTCAATGAATAATAGCCCCGACTTGAAAACATTGCCTTGGGAGATACTATTACATTGCCCGTAACAAAACACCAACTTAAATAGCAAAATTCTCGGTTCTTGAAACTACAAAGAGCTGTCTGTCATATGGAGGTTAATATGCTTTCTTTTCCCTATTTCTTATGATCGGTAAAATATCCAATCTAAGAAAAATTCTATTATGAAGAGCTAATTAAATACATAATAACTACGTACGCGTATCTTATTTATAGCCTTTTTTGGCATGCTTTTCTTTTTTTTTTAAATTTTTTTGTGTGGCCATAAGTGCTTTTTTGCCGAAATTAAGGTGTTTGACCAAACTTTTTGAAAGAAAAAAAAGTGCTTTCTATTTGACTCAAAAGTTATTAAACACTTTTTAAGCAAATCAATCAAAAGAGATGAAGGGGTAAATCCTAGTTAAAGGTAATTAACTTTAGATCCGAGATGAGTAAGAGGAATAGAAAAACATAGTCGAGTATAAATGTTGATGGCGATTATGATCAGAGTTAATAGCATAAATAAAGATGCATTAAGTAGCATTAAATTGCAATAAAATATAAATAAAGGAAAAGATTCACCCGATCTTGAGTGAGGCAGATCCTCTTTCACTTGATAAAGATAAAGATGAATGATAGACAAATACATAAATTTTAGGATCCTTTTTGGATCTCATGAAGTTTTTGGATCACAGATCCGTTTTTTCTCTTTTAAGAGATGTGTTTTCCTATTTTCTAGAGAGAGGGCGAGGGAGACAGAGAGAGAGAGACCCCCTTTTTTGGGAAGTCCTCCCCTCCTATTTGTAGGGAGGGGGGAGGGTTATCCATAGAAAATCCTAAAAAGGGTACAATTTAGAGGGAATATTCGGTAGAATATTCCTTTTGAGTATTCCAAAGCAAACTAGCTGTTTGATGACGGTTCGACCTTGGCCTATTGATGGCGGTCCGACCTTGGTTATTGATGACGGTCTGACCTTGGTTATGATGACGGTCCGAGCTTGGCTACTGATGACTGTCCGACCTTGGTTACTGATGACGGTCCGACCTTGGCTATTGATGAGGTTTGTCCTCGGCCTGTCCGACCTCGGCCTATCTGACCACAACCTTATTGATGACTGTCCGTCTTCGGCCTGTACGACCTCGGCCTATCCGACCATGACCTTATGTTTCCGCGTGCCGAATTTCTCTGATCTAATTTTGACCCATACAGTTAGTCCCTCCGTTTACTGAGGTCGTCTCTTGGTCGAGCTCGGTGAGCGGACTCGTTAATCGGAGTTCGAGAAATCCGGATGGGGAGGTTGAAATGATAAAGGCAATGCTTATGAGCCCTCCTAGGGTGAAGACGACACCTTATGATGAGTTGCTGAATATCCTGATCCGTTTCCAAAGGGTTTATAAAAAGACCAGGACCCCAAGTTTTCCAATGCTCATCATACGATTTGAAAGCTTGTTGCATCAAATCAAGATATATACCATCAGTAGGTTTACAAGTACTGAAAATATTTAGGCCACTATAGTTAACTGCGCAACTTATTTGTTTCTCCATGTATTTCACCATTAATGGTGTGGTGAATCTGATCCAGGTTCCATGGATGCAAGTTCTTGCAATATTTCTACTATATCAGTTGGCGGCGTGACTGGATCATTATTTAGCTTCCAAGATTCTAGGACATACGTCCAGAGCAGAAACATTATGAAAGAAGTACATTTAGGTATTTTGGTATGGCAATAACATCTTGAACTACCAAAGACATGAGAATGTCATAAATGACAACAATTCTCTTGACTTTATCTGCTGCAGACAAATTCTTAACAAGATCTGCCACCAGTCGTCGAGACTCCATAGCAACGTAGAAAGAGGGTATTTAAATTTGAAGGGTAAAAGCCGTTGTTATTAGGAGGAATGTTGTCGAGAATAGTGTGACCATTAAAATTATATAGGGGCGTTGGGTCATGGACTCAAATTGTAGGTGAGACCAGAACCTGTCTCACTCTCATTTTCTTGTATTCCCAATATAATTTGGATGCTAGTAGTGATTATTGTTTCATTTTCACGTTTCCCTATTCAATTTGAACGAGGCCTAGTTGTGAATCAAGTTCGAGCTAGGTCGAATAAGAGTCAAATTCGAGTGAAGTCGAATTATTCCTTTTGGCGATGGCCTTTGGCCGCAGGGGTGTTATTTGAGGCGAAGTCCGAAATGTTAACCCGTTACAATTCGAGCGAGGTCGAATTCTTCTTTTTAGTAATGGCCTTTGGCCGTAGGGGTGTTATTTCGAGCTAAGGCCGAAATGTTAACTCGTTGTAATTCGAGCGAGGTCAAATTCTTTTTTTTTTTTTGTTTTTGGCGATGGCCCTTGGCCTTAAAGAGTGTTATTTCGAGCTTATCGAAATATTAACCCGTCGTCGTTCGATCAAGGTTGAATTCTTCTTTTTTGGCAAAGGCCCTTGGCCTTAAAGGGTGTTATTTCGAACTTATCGAAATGTTAACCCGTCGTCGTTCGATCAAGGTTGAACTCTTCTTCTTTGGCGAAGGCCCCTTGCCTTAAAGGGTGTTATTTCGAGCTTATCGAAATGTTAACCCGTCGTCGTTCGATCAAGGTCGAACTCTTCTTCTTTGGCGAAGGCCCTTGGCCTTAAAGGGTGTTATTTCGAACTTATCGAAATGTTAACCTGTCGTCGTTTGGTCGATGTCGAACTCTTCATTTTGGCGAAGGCCCTTGGCCTTAAAGGGTGTTATTTCGAGCTTATCGAAATGTTAACCCGTCGTCGTTCGATCAAGGTCGAACTCTTCTTCTTTGGCGAAGGCCCTTGGCCTTAAAGGGTGTTATTTCGAGCTTATCAAAATGTTAACCCGTCGTCGTTCGATCAAGGTCGAACTCTTCTTCTTTGGCGAATTCCCTTGGCCTTAAAGGGTGTTATTTCGAACTTATAGAAATGTTAACCCGTCGTCGTTTGGTCGATGTCGAACTCTTCTTTTTGGCGAAGGCCTTTCGCCTTAAAGGTTGTTATTTCGAACTTATCGAAATGTTAATCCGTTGTCATTCGATCGAGGTCGAATTCTTCTTCTTTGGCGAAGGCCCTTGGCCTTAAATGGTGTTATTTCGAACTTATCGAAATGTTAACCCGTCGTCGTTTGGTCGATGTCGAACTCTTCTTTTTGGCGAATGTCCTTGGCCTTAAAGGGTGTTCCCTGGGGGAGTCCCAACTGGCTTAATTTTGCTTGCATTGGAGAATATGCCGTATTTCCTGGGAGAGTCCCAGTTTGCTTAATTTTGCTTGAATCGGAGAATATGATATATTTCTTGGGAGAGTCCCAGTTTGCTTAATTTTGCCGGAATCGGAGAATATGATGTATTTCCTGGGGGAGTCCCAGTTTGCTTAATTTTGCTTGAATCGGAGAATATGATGTTGATGTATTTCCTGGGGGAGTCCTAGTTTGCTTAATTTTGCTTGAATCGGAGAATATGATGTATTTCCTGGGAGAGTCCCAGTTTGCTTAATTTTGCTTGTATTAGAGAATATGATGTATTTCCTGGAGGAGTCCCTACTTTTATTCCACTTGGGAAAATAGTTAGTTAAAACAAAATAAAAGCATTCGTTACCTCAGTTTGATCAGTCGACGAGTGGAGAGGAGTGACCACGTTCCCTTCTCCGGTTATGCTTTTAGTGGCCGCTACCAATTTGGCGTGGCTGTCTGTTTTAGCAATGTTATGTCTACTAATAAACCAATCTCACATTTGAGTTCCATAGCACATGGGCGTTAGTAGACTACACATGTGTCATCCGGTGTATGAGGGTTAATTCCATGAGTAGGTGGCCAAAAGTAATACTCCCTTTGTTCCAGTTTCTGTGAACCTATTTCCTTTTTGGTCCGTTCCAAAAAGAATGAATCCTTTCTATATTTGGTAATAATTTAGCTTAAACTTACAATTCTACCCTTAATGAGAAACTTTTATAACCACACAAATACTCTTTGCCCTATTTGGATTTGTTTAGGACCATAAATTTCAAAAGTCTTTATTTTTTTCTTAAACTCCGTGCCCAATCAAATAGGTTCACATAAATTGGAACGGAGGGAGTATTTCTTTCTGGAAGAGCTAGGATGACATAAAGTATTCAATCCATGTTAAGGTTCCCACGATTAGATATTTGCTCAGAAGTTCCCCAGCACATGGTGCAAGATATGTTATCTTTTTCCCATGCATGTCAATGTCAGAAATTCAATGACTGCACTGATCAAATAGATGCAATAAGTTGTGCAGAAAGCATCAGATAAGAATCCGCCAAGTAGTGCCAGTAGAAATGCTGTGCCCATAAAATTGGTCACGGAATTTGCTGATTTTGACGGTGAAAAATGCATATATTTGGACAAGTAGAGCACCAAATTGCTTGCATTTGCCAGATATGCCAAATTCTCCAGCACCTCCACAACTAAGACAAATGAGGCAGGAAGTAAACCACCATGTTTCTTAATGAGAACAGGCCTATTTTTCCATTCAACATAGCCATCCCAAGTGCTTGATTGGGTTTGGCTCTCTGTTTCCATTTATTAAATTCTTAGAATTCCTATTAGCTTTAATCTCAACTTGAATTTGTTTAAGTTGAGAGTTAAAATGAGTGGAGGGATCTCTATAGAATACAGAGGAATGAGATGGCAGGAATATAAACCACTATGCATAATATTTAATGAGGTAGATGCTTCAATATCAGTGAAATATATTTTGTGAGAAACAGTGAAGGAAATGAAATAGTAGTTACCTCGCCAGCAAATTTTACAAATTTTAGATTACGATACTATAATTGTTAAAGGAGCCAAAAAGAATAATTAAAGAGAAAAACGCCAAATTTCCAGGCTGCGTCACTAATGGATTAAACTGAGGCTCCGCATGCAATTACACGAGACTACTTTGCATTTTGTACAATTTTCACTCACCCAAGCACTGTTATGTTAAACTTGTGTTATACATGATTTAAGCTTTTTGCATAGAGGAGTGCGGCAAATGGTGCCATGAAGGCATTAACCTCTCACTGCCAACAGCAAAAACAGGTATCCTTTGGCAAACAATTAAAGGATAAATTCAGAAATGGCAATCACTCCTATTAGGCTTTCAGAATAAGTTACTATTTATTGTCATGAATTTTGATCGTAGTCATGTATTACATGCTGACTTATCTTGTCATTTTAATAACAAACAGGGTGTTTGCTCAAAAGTTATCGTGTGCTTTATGAGTGCAAAACAATACAAATAAATTACGGAAAAATCATAGCAAATCGTAATAATCCATTGGACCAAGCGAAGAACATGGAAATAAGTGCTCAAAATTAAGAGGAGAAACATTAAAAGCCTTTATTGATAGTGTGAAGTTGGTCTGCCTCTCCATGGAGAGGTTCAGAGCCTTACAATGGTGTTCCTTTTCCCATAATATGGGTATTGTTGTGTGTTTTCTCTCTCTCCGGAATAGTGGCGAAGAAGCCCCCCTTTCTAGTGCTTCCACTCTTAGTATTTATAGATGTGAGCTTCGTGAGCTGACAATAAATGGCCGTGGCCACGCTGAGGTTCCGTCCCCATGGGGGAATGAATGGGCCGTGCCCTCGTAGATTAAATCGGACAAGAGTCGAATCCTTTTATGAATAAGTGGCCATACCACTTATTAATTATGGATTAGCTCAAGACGAGATTAACTCCGTTAATTACCGTGAGATCGAATTCTGACCCATACAGTTAGTCCCTCCGCTTATTAAGGTCGTGTTTCGGCCGAGCTCGATGAGCGGACGTTATCGATTGTGATTTGAAAAGACTCGAATAAGGGGGTCGACTATTGCTTCGATCGAGACCGAATCCTTTTTGGTGATAGCCCGAACCTTGTGGAATGTCGGCGTCGTGTTATCAAATTACCAAGTCGCCGTATAATCAAGACGGAATGCCTCTCCTCGGCGAAGATATATGACGTTTTAACACAATTCGAGCGAGACCGAACTTCGTTACGTTCTGGTCCTCGCATCTGTTTGGGATCATAGTCGTTGACGACGGGGGACGGGCCGTACGCGATGCGGCCGTGGGGAATAAGTATGCGCCGGGTACGTATTTGGTCACGTCCAGAATTTTGAAGGCGTACGACACATTCTTTCAGCGCTCGCAGGCCGTTGCGATTATTCCGACGGCGAGACGTTGGCATATGGCTGAGAAGTTGCTTCGTGGAGCTTGTCATAATGACGCATGCTTCGGCAGAACCGAACCGTTTTACGGTTGGTCGTGCAGTTAATGATGGCTATTAGGTTTCGCAAAAGCCATTTACGTTGCCTATAAAGGTGGGTTGAGGCATTCATTTCTCATATCTTCATTGTTCATATGAGAGAGATTCTGAAGAAACTTTTTCATTCTGCTAATTCATCTTCTCGTTTCTTTCCTTGATTGTGATAACCTTTGTCTTGCCCACCGAATTCTATCCCTTTCTCTCTAGTAGATCAATAATGGCAGGCAGTTCTTCCCACGATGCTCTTTCGATGGATTTTGCGGTCAATTCTTCGGTAGTTGAAGGGCCACTTCCGGCAATGGGAGGTGCAGTACAGATAGAAACCGGAGAAGTTTCGCCGGTTGACGAGGTAGTTCCTCGGCCCGGAGGTCCGACGATTGATTTCACCATCGACGGTGGAGAGGACCCGGTGGATGAAGCCTCGTTAATAGGGGAAATTGGGGTGGCCCAATTACGGGAACAGGGGGTCATCCCCACCCATGCAGACATCGTTCTCGCTAGAAGCGAGGAGAGGGTCCACACCGACCGCAGGTGATACTGCGTTGTTTATGCCTATCCCTTTAGGTTGGGGTTTAAGATTCCGCTCCCAATGCTGGTGGTGGATTTCTGTCGATATTATGGGGTATGCCCGGGTCAGCTTGCTCCTTCTATTTACAAGTTGCTTGCCATGTTCATCAAGTATGCGGAATTGGCCCGTAGGGAGGTCACGCTGCAGCAAGTGCTTAGTCTCTACGCTCCCTAGAGAGTCCGTGGCACCATGATTCAGGCATGCTCTCGTGGGTCGAGGGGCCTGACCGTGACACTGGACGATGAGGTCGACCCCCGTCCTTTTGAGCATTTCTTTTACATCAGGACTGAGCACTTAGTGGCGTGTCCCACTGGGTTCCTAAAGGCTTGGAACCATTCACGTAAGTTCTTTAGTGGTTGAATTCCCTTTTCTTCCCCTCTTTATGATTCGTTATCATGAGAGTTAACTCGTGTCATTTTTTGTAGTCGACAGGTTGCCGCCGACCCCATTGCCTGGGATACGTGAGTGGGTCGAGGCCATACTCCCCCATACAACGGGGATACGCACATGGGCGTCTTTCTGGGCGAGGCATGGTCGTAGGCCCGCAGCCGGTGAGAATTCGACTTCTACTTTTTCGTTCTGTTTCGTCTCTATTTACTAACTTTGTTTTTCTGTGATCAGGAAGGGCACGCCGCGTCAGGGATCCTCAGCTGGCCTTTCGTAGGCCTGGAGCGACTGCTCGACTTATTGCAGCACTGGTGCCGTGCCCAGTACCGAGGGCGGCATCGGTTGAATCTTCAGCAGCTCATTCTCCAGTACGGGCTGCATTTCGGGTCGAGGGGACGTCGGGAGCTGTGCGCCCTAGGGCGGAGTCGCCCTCAAATAAGTTGGAGGAGGAGGAGGAGGAGAGGCCGTTGGTAAGGTGGAGGGTTGCGTTCACGCCGGCTCCTCCTGTGGTGATTAACTTGGACTCACCCCCAGCAGATACGGAGAGGAGTGCGGCTGCGGCGTCTGGCCTTGATGGCGGACAAACAGTGGGGGTTGCCCCGGTTGGCTTAGGCCATGATGAT